>JAJPUD010000187.1:604559-647400 GCA_023553655.1 Myrmecobius fasciatus | reverse complement strand
TCATAAAGATGATGTTATTATTTTAAATCAGCTTTTCTACCCAGGGAGGAATCTTAACTTTATCTTGGGGAATGAGGAAGATAAAGGTGAGGAAGTAATTGGAAGGAAAGAAACTTTATTTTCTACTATGTGCCAGATACTTTTGAAGTTTATAAATATTACAAATATTATCTCATTTGATACTCATAACAAGTATTTCAAATCAGCCAATGTTTAGCTAGTTTTTTAATAACCCACCTATTGGTTTACTCAAGATTTTTGAAGGTGTTCTTTGTTTCATTTGTCCTCATTCCAGGAATCACAGACAAGTTGTAAGTTTCCAAGTCAATTCTAGACTCATTCTCCTGGAAGGTGTATCCCGAAACTTGGAGTGTCTTTGCCCCAAACCCAAATGTGCATTCACTATTCTGCTCATTTTTTTCCCCTATTACACTGGGCTAATAACCCAATTTTGCTACTTTTGGTACCAACTTGTCTTCTAGCATTGCATCTTCCTTTCCATTATAGAATATAAGCTCTTTGAGTGTAGAGATTATTTTACTCTTTATATTTGCATCCTTAGAATAGTGCCTGGCACATGAAAATACTTTAAAAGTACTAGTTGATTGGTAGATGTCCCCAGGTTTGCCTTTGGATTTAGTGACATTTCATGAGTGTTGTGTGTCAGGACACTGGTGGTCAGGACTAGGTGGCATGAGATCTAGGGCATTTTGAGTTGTCTTTGCCACTAGATGGGATCTGGGACTCATCTATTGACTTTTTGGAGAAGAAAGAAACAAAAATGTTTTTAGGAATTTTTCAAGGAATTCCTAAAACCCCAAGGAAACTCCTTGCTGACTTCTTTTAATTTCCTTGATGATAATTTTTTATTTATCATGGAGTTTTTATGTGTAGTTTTATTAAAGGAATTATTTGAATTCTCAAGTTCTGGTGAATGTGAAAACACAATTGAGAGAATGCACCCCAATTTCTTGTAATGGTTTGTCAACTTATACAAAGTTCAAGGAAATATAATCCAATAATTTGTCCTAATGCAAAAATTGATTATTAATATAAAAGAAAAAAAATAATTTCTCTGTTTCTCTTGGGAAGAAAGGCCAAGAGAAGATTAATAGAGATCTCTTACAGAATGTTTGTGTTATCTATGACCCAAGAATACAAGATTTGGTTCATGTCCTTTCTTTTTCCTGTATTTCTATTCCTGAAAATCTTCTACTCAAGCAACAATCCTGCCCTCTAATATTTCCTTAAGGTGTAACAAGATTTGTCCAAGCAACTCCATGATCACCTGAAGAGCATATGGCATATGCTCAGATCACTCAACTCAGAGGTACTCTGCATCCCCTCCCATATGGGTGAGGGTAGCCTCTTTTAATTAATTAGAGACAAAGATGGGAAAAGGAGTGAAAAGGATTAAGGCATTCATTTTGGAGACTAAATTTGTATATTTATGATTATACTTTTTGAATTAAATATTCTTTTGTAAAACCTAATCTGACTAAAAGTGGATAAATGGTACTGGGATGCAGAGGACCTCCTCCACACTTAAGGGGAACACTGTCAATAGAAACTGCAGCCATTTTCAATCATTAGGTGATTAGACATGTACTACAGAATCTCTTTAAGATTACCAGAGGTCCCTGGAGGAGGGATGAGATATAATATTTCTGGCCTTCAGGCAATGGAGACCAGGGTGATCTCTGTTATATATGTATATTAAATGTTCTCAGTCCATCATCATTTCTCCTTTTATCCAACTCTTGGGGTTTGGCATGAGACAGGAAGCTTGAAAATTGTGATTAAATGCAGTAAAAGAAGGGGATGATTTATCAGGAACTGGGGATCTGTTTCTTACCTCTGGTGTTCCATTTTAATTATACTGAGCTAAAGCAGCATGTGTAAAAACCAGTCCTGCTTCTGATTTGCTTTTCTTGTCTGATTGTTAATCAATAGGGAAGATTCCCAGATCAGGACAAATGAAATATAAAAGAGATTTAGCTTAGATTTTACTGAATTGGGAGGCATTTAACATTTATGGAAACAATTTTCTGTCTTAGAATATTGCTCACAGTCCTAAGTTACAAATAATCAACCTTAACCAAAGGCAGTTTAGTGAATTGCAGCTGTCCTGAAGATGAAGGATTTATTTTTTCCCAGTTGCTTGTGTATATTTTGATATAGAAGTCTGCTCAATACAGGTGGGCTTCACTTCACATAACATCTGCAAGTCTATGTGATTTGACTCAGAATCTCAGGATCATGATAATCAAATCCATTCTTTTACCTAAATATTTTAAAAATCTATGATTTTATCAGTATAGGTACTTCCTCTCCAACACAGGCCTGTATGCCTTTTAGTATAGGGGTTCTTAATTTGGAGTCCTAAAACTTTTTTCATCTATATCCTTAACTATATTTAATTGTAATTTATTTCCTTTGCAATCCTATATATTTTATGCATTTAGAAAAGTGATTCTGAGAAGAGATCCATAGGCTTTCCCATAATCCTCAAGGGTACTTTGGGAGGAAAAAAGGTGAAGATGTGTTAGTAGATGGTCTTTACAAGTTACTAAAGTCCATAAAATTCAGTATATAATCAGCATTCTGATTGATAATTCTGTTTATTCCTAGGATGGATGGGATGAGCTCATCAAAAAATGTATTCCCAAGAATTGTAAAGATACCAGTGAATTCACACCTTCTCATATTGTATGGCTCTGATCTATGGCTTCATAGAAATTCTTCGTAGTCCTTTTTCCAGATCTGTTAACATTGTGTGGACACTGATAGAGCATGAGAATAGTCCATCTGTTTTCTGACATTCTGACTATATAATCAGCCCTCCTTTTATTTGGGTCAAAAGTGTACTTGCTAACACCTTTTGAATCACTTCTCCTGTATGATTATTCATTGATAATTGCTACAATCTGCTTGCTGCTACCAAGAGTCTCTCCATTGGCTTTTTGATGACCTGAAATCCATATTTCATAATTGCTCTGATGCCTCATTGTGGTGTGAAGGTGACTGATTCCTCTAGGTTAGGACAGTGGAATAGAAGCTCTGGCAAATGTTCCCATGTTAGAAAAGCTTTGAGAATGGTCCCAGTAACAGACTGTGCCTCTTTTTTTAGATAGGGACACTCATCACCAGCAAGCTGGTCACTTAGTGATGAATTCTTTGGCCAGGGCAACCCAAGATCCAGAGAAAATGTAACACTGTACTTTTGCAGTGATGGCAGCAGAATGATGAGAAAGATGACAAAATTGCTAAGAATCTCAGAGATTTTAGATCATCTATTAAATTCACCCACAACTTAAATGTACTAGTTAAGCTTGATATTTAAAGGAACCTCCTCCTCCTGGTTGAGTGGGTCATTGGAGAAGGTATACCTAGCTCTGGAGAGTGTATCCAGGCAGGTTTCCATGTGCATGAGAAGATGGAATATATGAAAAAGGAAGAGATATAGGAAGAAAAGAAGTTTATGAAACAACCTTGTGAAAAGGGGGGGAGGATCTGATTATCCCCATTTGATTGATGAAGAAACTGATGTCTTATTTCAAATCATCCCATCACAAAGTCACAGATGATACAGTAAATAGAGCCCTAGGTCCGGGGTTAAGAAGAGCTGAGTTAAAGTTCACTCCCCAAAATTTACTAGTTGTATGACACAGGAAAAAATCACAATTTCATTAACCTTTGTTTCCACATCTATAAAATGGAAGTGATAATAGCACCCACCCAGCAGGGTTGTTATGAAGATCAAATGAGTTAATAATTTTAAAGTGCTTAGCATAATGACTGACATATAGTAAGCATGATACAAATGTTAGCTATTATTGTTATGTGGAATTGGAACTCAGGACTTTTGACTCTTAGAATTGTGTTCTTTTAACCAAACCAGGTTGCCTCTCAAAACATCAATAAATTCTTGAGTCCAAATCTGGCCCTAGACACTTAATAGCTGTGTGACTCTGGGCAAGTCACTTAACCCTGTTTGCCTCTGTTTCCTCATCTGTAAAGTGAGCTGGAGAAGAAAATGGAAAATGACTTCAGTATCTTTGCCAACAAAACCCCAAATGGAGTCATGAAGAATCAGGTATGATAGAAATGACTGACTAACAACAAAAACCATATAATTAATATTGGGGGGAGGAAAGAACTAGTAGCTGGAGGATCAAAAAAGACCATAGATCAGGCACTATTTGAGTTGAACATTGAAGGAACCTAAGAGATGAGCAAGAAGTACATTTCAGGTTTAGGGAATAGCAGATACAAAAGCATTGAGATGAAATATAGAGTGCTGTGTAGGGGAAGTAGCAGGAAAGCCAGTTTTACTGGCCTATTGAGTGTGTGAAGGGGAATAATATATAGCAATTATTATAATAATGTATAATTATGCTGGGGAGATAACTTGCAGAGGGCTTTAAATGATGAATAGAGGAGTTAGTATTTTATCCTAGATAATAGTATGCCACTGGAGTTTATTGAGAAGGGGAGCTCCATGATCAGACCTAAACTTTAGGAATATCATTTTGGCAGCTATGTGGAGGATGAACTGGAAGAGGAATAGACAAGACAAGGAGATCAATTAGATTATTCTGAAGATTATTATGTCTGTACTAGGATGGCAGATAAAAGGGAATGGATTCGAGAGATATTGTAGAAAAAGAATCTATAGCTTGTAGGCTAGGTAGAATGATGGTGAAGAGTTGGGGATGAATATGAGGATGGGAATTTTTGTGACTGGAAGAATGATAATATCCCTAATAGAGATACTTTTTTTAAAGATTAGATTTGGGGGAGGGAGGAAAAATGGTAATTCTAATTTTTTTCTGTTTTTTCAAGCTCTCAGCATCACCCTTTCATTATTCCATCTCTTCCTACTTTAGCAAGAATCACTTTTGCTATAATAGCATCACTTTTCTTCTCTACTTCTTATTTAAAACTACCTTGACAATGTCTTCTATTCTCTTCTTCTTCCCTCAAATCTCTGAATAGCTGGCCCTTGTCTTTGCCAAAAGGACTTCCCTTTGGTCATATGATTAAATAATGCTGTATGAGTGCCATTGGAATCATCACTTTCAGTCTCCTCCAGGAATTTTCCCCTTTGCTCATTCTCTCTCTTTTATCTCTAATCTCTGGCTTCTTCAAACTCTAACTCCCCATTGGACAAGCTTCTTTATTCGGATGTCTCACAGACACATGAAACTCAGTATTTTTAAAAGAAAACTCATTTTCTCTTAAAATTGACACTTCTTCAAAACTTTCCTTCTTGATGAGAAGAGCCAGATTCTTCCCCAGGCCATCCCTCTCCTATAGAAAAACCTTATATATTTATCCTATGTTTGTCCAAATCCCAGAGAACACACTCTTTTATAGGGGTTTTTAAAAGTTAGCATATCTTTTTTAAAAAAAAACATATTTTATTTTTTCTAATACATATAAAGATAGTTTTCAACATTCACCTTTGCAAAACCTTGTTTTCCAAATTCTTCTCCCTCTTCTCATCCCTCCCAAACAATCTAATATAGGTTAAACATGTGTGATTCTTCTAAAAATATTTCTTTAATATCTTTACTTGTTTATCCTATTTATAAAAATAAAGATTTTTTTAAAAAGATATTTCCATATTTGTCATGTTATAAAAGAAAAATCAGACCAAAAGGGAAAATAAAAACAAGCAAGCAAACAAATAACAAAAATCAACAAAAGTGAAAATGCTATGCTTTGATGCACATTCAGTCTCCATAGTTCTTTCTTTGAATGTGGACTTTTTCCACCCCAAGTCTATTGGAATTGTCTTGAATCACCTCATTGTTGAAAAGAACCAAGCCCATCACAGTAGATCATCACATATCTTATTGTTACTGTGTACAGTGTTCTCTTGGTTCTGCTCATTTCACTTAGCATTGGTTTATGAAAGTCTTTCCAGGATTTTCTGAAGTTAGCCTGCTTAACATTTCTTTTTTTTTTTTGCTTTTTGCTGAGGCAATTGAGGTTAAGTGACTTGCCCAGGGTCACACAGCTAGGGAATGTTATGTGTCTGAGACCAGATTTGAACTCAGGTCTTCCTGACTTCAGGGCTGGTGCTCTATCCACTGCGCCACCTAGCTGCCCCAACATTTCTTATAAAATTACATTCATGTGCCACAACTTATTCAACCATTCATCAACTGATGGGCATCCACTCAATTTTCAATTCTTTGCCACCGCAATGCTGCTGCAAACATTTTTGCACATGTGAGTCCTTTTCCCTTTTTTATGATCTCTTTGTCATACAGACCTAGCAGAGACATTGCTGGATCAAAGGATATGTACAGTGTGATAGCTACAGGACTTCTTCGTAATACAACTTGAGTTACAACCCAAAGTTGAGAACCAAAGGCCTAAGATTTATACTATGCCTTAAATAAACTTTCCTGTAATCTAAGTATACAAAAGTATTTTCATTCTGGGCCATCCCCAGTCATCTTGACCTTTGTCTTGCCACTGGATTTCGATAATTCTAAAGGAGAGTGAGAATGAAGACTTTACACAGTTCTGCCTCAAATAAATCCAATTTACATCCAATTTATGAACAACAAAAAGGGCTGCTTCAGGCTTCCCATTTCTGCTGAGGGCATCACTCTCTTTTTAGTCATTCAGGTTCACAACTTCAATCATTCTTAATTCTTTTCCTCCTTCACCTTCAATGTCCAAGCAATCAGTTTTAAGTCTTGTCAATTTTACTGCCACAATTCCCTTCTCTCCACTCACACAAGTACTTATCATCTCTCAACTAGGTTATTCCAACAGTATCCTAATTGGTTTTCTTATTCCTAGTTTTTCCCCTCTCTTAGTCATCCTCTGCAAAGCTGTCAAATCATCTTCCTAAAGCACAAATCTGACCACCATCACCTTCTTGGTAAATAATCTGCAGGAGTTCCTTACCGCCTCCAGCATAAATGCAGACTCTTCAGTCAGTTTAAAGCCCCCTACAATCTGACTCTTCTCTATATTTAAAAAAGCTTATTTCATATTATTTCTCTCCAGGGCTACTTCTTTCAAGGCAGAGCCAACATATTGTCTCTCATTTCTATTTCATCAGATAGCATGTTCAACCAAGCTTGGAATGATAAACAATAATAGGTAGCACTTATACAGTGCCTTAAGGTTTATAAAGCACTTAACATATTTTATCTCACTTGATCCTTGTAACAACCAGGGATGTGAGGTAGATGCTATTATTATTCCTATTTTACAGATGAAGACACTAACACTGAAAAAGACAAAGGGATTTGCTTAGAGTCATGTAGCTATTAAGTGTTTGAGGCAGGATTTGAACTCAGGTCTTCTTTACCCCAAATTCAGCACTCTACCCAATTATATCTCCTAGCTGCTCTAAAACATTTCCTTTTTTCTCTTAGAACCCTTAGTTTCCTTCAAAGTCCAGCTTACATGCCACCATTGAAGGTGGAACTCTTTCTACCTACTCCCTTCCAGTACAGAAAAGGATTATGGCATAGGAATACAGACTCACTATTTTCCAGAAATTTGCTTAGTAATAACCTATGAATCCTACAATCCTTCTAACCTGATTATTAGGAAGTCACTTAAGTGTCCCAGGAAGCTAACATCAGCCAAGAATAATCAGCAAGACACACATAAATAATGAAATAGGAGAGCCAAAGTACTCTCTTATACCCCAAAACAAATTCTTTTCTTTTAGGAAAAGGAAACATTTCCACTGCTTCTAAATAAATTATTGTTGCTTCAGAGAATTTCAAGTGCTTTCTACCTTCAGTAATTCTAAATTTTCCCATTTCCAAATGGCATTCAAGGAGTTTCAGGAAACATTCCTATTCCATGAACCTTTTTTTTTTGTCCCATTGAAAGTGATGATAATTTTCACCCTCAGCTTCATAAGGTCTATATATACAACCTGTTGCATTTATTGAAATCATGCCATGTGAGAAATAATCAGAGAGACTGAGAATATTTATCCAACAGAAAAGGAAGTTTGGGATGAATAGAAAGAAAATCTTTCATCAAATATTTGTAGAGTTGTCTTTTAGAAAAGGTATTAGACTTCTTTGTATGCCCACAAGGAAGGCAGAGTCAGGAACAACTAGTCAAAGCTACTGTCAACTTTTGACATTTTTCCCAATTTTGAGACTGATTCTATGTGTTCTTTCCCTAATAGAGACAAGGCTCATTATCCATGGACTGTATGACCTATAGGTAGATATAAGGAACACTGGGGAGGTTTCCCAATGCAAACATATCTCTCATTACCCATATAGCATAGGTCACAGAGTTAAAGGGACCTTGGAGATCATATAGTTCGGCCCTCTTGGTTTATAAGCTGACCCTCTACCTTAACATTTGGTAATATAGAAGACTGATGCTCAGAGAAGTTAATTAATAAATGATAGTAAATGGTACACCAGGGATTTGAACCTAGTTGCTTGCTTCCAAATGCTTTTGGAATTTTGCTCCACACTGCTTTCCAGACATAAGATACTTAATCCCATTTTGTCATACTGCCTTAACTTCCACAAACTATAGAATAATTTGAGTAAATCAGTTCATTTTCTAAAATGGGAAGTTTAAGGGAGCTGCCATTCATATCTTAAGGTGAATTGATTGAATTGGCCAGTTTTTCTCCTGACATGCAGCTGAACATTGTCCATTCAGAGAATTCCAGGTGGAGAGAAGTAATTTGGAAGGGATGGATAAGACAGTGAAGGGATTTAGCATAAATAGTCAACAAACATTGACTAAGGCTCTTATAATATATCAGGCATTGTGCAAAGTGCTGGGGATACAAAAAAAAAAGGAAAAAGACAAAACAAAACAAAATAAAATAACCCAGAAATAAAAACAAACAAACAACAATAATAACAAAAAACTCAGTCCCTATCCTCAAGGACAACATAAACACATAAAAGTAAAGGAAAATATTGAAGAACCAAAGTTACATAAAGGGAGGTGAAGGGATGCTAAAGAATAACTTCAGCTACTTCAGGTACTTGGCTATTTTATCTATTGCAGGCACTGAATAGAGGATTGTTTTTTTCATTTTCTTCCAGCCAAAGCATTCAGCATTGACTCCCACAGCAGAATGCCAATTGAGGAAAAGAGACTATGATACAGGGGCTACCTTTAGTTTCATTACAGCTTTCACTTAATTAATACATCCTGTTGAATCTCTTATGTTTTGATTTCTCTTCTTACCTTAAGTACTCAGGCTAGAGAATGAACATGTGGTAAGGTTAATGAATTGAGGCTTCATTTTGGAATGGAGAAATGTAAACTCCATTATTAAAGCTATCTGGCTTTGCCCTTATCAGTATTCCTGTGATACTACCCTTTTCTGTGTAGGAGAAGTGGGGAATAAGAGAACTGCACACATTTAATTTTGCTTCTCCAAAGCCCAGTTCTTATGCCTTTCATGAGTATGATTAATAAGTGTTTGTAGACATGAATTGAATTATCACTAATCTGTATTTTCATAGCATTTATTTTGGAAAATGCCTTGTAGCATTTATTATTAGATTTATTGCACCAGTTGTAAAGTACCTACTTTGTCAATTAATTATGAGTTTATTAGCCACCTACTATGTGCTAGGTACTGGAGTTACAAGTACAAAGAATAAATAATCCCTATTCGTAACAAACTTAAATTTTAATTAAGGAGATAAGTACATATAAAAATAGATATGTCATAAAAATAAGATGAATAAATAAAGATATATACAAAGTAGATAATAAAACAAGGTAATTTAGGAGGTAGTACATTTGAAGTTGGGGGGAGGATCAAGGAAGTTTTCATGTATAAACTGGCACTTGAGTAAAATCAAGAAGCATTTATTAATCAGCTACTGTGTGCCCAGCTTCATGCTAAATGTTGGAGTTATAAAGACAGAAAAAAAGACAGTCCCTGTTCTCAAGGAGTTCATAGGCTAATGGAAGAGACAACATATAAAAAATTATGTACAATCAAAATACATACAGGATAAACTGATGATAATCCAAAGAGGGAAAACATTGTAATTAAGGGAGATCAGGAAAGACTTCTTTCAGAAGGTGAAATTTTAACTAAGATTTACTGAAAGGAAGCCAGGGATGTCAAGGAAGAGAATTCCAGATATTGGGGGAACAAGCAATCCAAATATATGAGTTAGGAAATGAGTCTTATATGCCCTCGTATCCTGGAACAGTGTTACTAGATCACTGAATACTTAGAGGTATAAGGCATAAGAAGACTGAAAACGTAGGAAAGGCTTTAAATGCCAACTGAGAATTTTATATTTCATCCTTAAGGTAATAGGGAATGACTTGCATTTATTAAATGGAGAAGGGCAGCATTGTCAGACTGTTCTTTAGGAATTATTTTGACTGCAAAGTGGAGGATGTATTGGAGGGAAGAGAGATTTAAGGCAAGCCTACTTACCAGTAGGCTATTGCAATAGTCCAAGTGGGAAGCGATAATGGTCCTTAGAGTTCTAGCAGACCAGCAGAGAGAAAGGGCCTATGCATGAGATGTTATGAGCGCAAGATTAGATGGGGGGGGTGACAGAGAGTGAAAACTAGGAAAAAACACCTAAATTGTAAGCCTGGATGAGTGGGAATATGATGGTGTCCTCAACAGTAATATGAGGGTTACAAGAAGTGAGAGTTTGGGTAAAAAATAATGACTTCAATTTTGGATATCTTTAGTTAAAAATGTCTATGAAATATCCAGTCTGAGATGTCCAATAGACAAGTGGAGATGTAAGACTGAAAATCATGAGAGAAGTTAGGACTGGATAAATAGGTCTGAGAATTAATGGCAAAAGAAGAGATGATCTCTATGATAAAGGTAAGGAGGGAGTGCATTCTAGGTATGAAGAAAAGAGATGGGAGGTAGTGGTTAAGGAACAGTTTGCCCAGATCTCAGAGTATGAAGAAGTTATGGTCCAATAAGACTGAAAAGCTAGGTCAGGGCCAGATTACAAAGGGCTTTAAAATCTAAACAGAGTTTACATTTGATTTTTTTTTTTTTTTTTTTTGCTTTTTTGCTGAGGCAATTGGGGTTAAGTGACTTGCCCAGGATCACACAGCTAGGAAGTGTCTGAGACCAGATTTGAACTCAGGTCCTCCTGACTTCAGGGCTGGTGCTCTATCCACTGCGCCACCTAGCTGCCCCTTTACATTTGATTTTAAGGGAAATTGACAAATAATTCCTATCTTCAAGGAGCTTCCACACTAATCTGGGTGAGATAACACATCTACAAGTAAGTGAATGCAAAGCTTGTGCCAGGGAATGAAAGTAATTTCAAGGAATGAATGCCAACTACTGAGAGCAGAGGAATTAAGAACAGCCTAATGTAGGCAGCAATACCTGAGCCAGCTTTGAAGGGAACCAGGATTTTGGGAGGGAGAAGTACTGAGCAAGTGAATGGAGGTGAGCCTATGCAAAGTCTTGGAGACAGAAAATGATCTCCATCATATTTATTATCTCTGCTACTTATTTTGACCACAACAAACCATTTTTTATTTATATTGAATTCTTTAATGTATGTATATGTGCTGTATTAAAACAAATAGGAAATTACAAATCCATATGGAGAAGTTAGTTCAATATTGGACACCCCCAACTGACATGGAACATTTTTTTAAGCTGGCACCTGTTAAAGACCTCAGCTTAAAAAGGCCAAGGTCTCCTGTTGAATCCAGGGTTATTTCCAGTTATCCCATATCTGGCCACTGAACTTAGATGGATCTGGAAGGGAAAGTGAGGTAGGTGACCTTGCATTGCCCTTCCTCACTTAAATTCCTTCTCACTTGCATGTAATGGCCTCACCTTCCTGATGTCATGGTCCTCTTCCAGAACCATGGACAAACAACATTAAAGCAAAACAAAACAAAATTTTTGTGGGCATGAAAACTTCCATCCTCATCTTGACTTGGATGCTTATGTATGACTCTGGTCAACCCAATTAGCCTGCTGTTTTAATTGCCTCATATGTAAAATAGGAATGAATAGTCTTATCTGCCTAACTCACTGCATTACTATGATAAAAGCAGTTAAATATTTTTCTCCTTTATTTTAAAATACTCAGTAAAAATTTTTCAATGAACAAGAATCTTCTTGCTCTTCCTTCTAGTTCCCCCCCTTTTTTTGGGGGGGGGAACCTTGTAGTGAATATTATGTATGGTAAAGCAAAACAAATTACCAAATTGTCCATGTCTCAAAAATGTGTCACAACTTATATCCTGAGTCTATCAACTCTCATCAGCACCAGTAACATGTTTCATTGTGATTCCTTTGAAATTATGCTTAATAGTTGAGTTGATCAGAGTTCTTAACTCTTTCAAAGTTATTTGGCGTTACAGTGTTGTTAATTGTATAAAATTTTCTCCTCATTCTGCTCACTTTACTCTGTATCATGATACAAGCGTTCCCTAGTTTCTTTGAAAACTTCCCCTGTAATGTCTGGACTAGCTCACTGTAGCACCTCGGTACCGGCCTGCGTCCTTGATCTTGGAGAAAAATGAAGAGGCAGGACTCACATGGATGGTCAAACATGGAGTCTGTTTATTCCAAATTCTCTCAGCCTTATATACCCTAATACTTTTACATAACTATAGTACACTGGGCATGCACTAACTAAATACTGCATGGGAGCACATAAACAACTTGCTATTGCATGTATATGACTCTTTGCCACTTAGTATCACTCTGCTTTAATTACAACACAGATTGTCACACCCCCTGACTTCTCAGCAAAGTAGAGAGCCCTTAGGTGGATGGGGATCCGAACCAGACCTTGTCAGCAGGGTTCTTTTTACTGGACTAAAGGGTCTTATACCTCACCCAGGGTTCCCCACTATCTGTGGCCCTCTACAATCCTTTACATTTTTTCTTTCAATTTATTTTTTTTTCCTCAATTACTTGTAAAAACAATTTTTAACATTCTTTTTTTTTGTTTTAAGTTCCAAATTCTATCCCTCATTCCTCTCTGAGATGGTAAGCAATTTAATGTAGATTATACAATCATGTAAAACTCCATACCTAGTTTCTCTTTCTTCTTTTTGAAAATAAAAATTAGTATGCTTCAGTCTGTACAGATAACATCAGTTCCTTCTCTGGAATCAGAGAGTATTGTCCATCATGAATCTTTTAGAATTGTCTTGGATCATTGTATTGCTAAGGATAGCTAAATCATTCACAATTCTTTATTGTACAATATTTTTGTTGCTGTATACAATTTTCTTAATGGCTCACTTTACTTTGTATCAATTCATGTGTTTCCATATTTTTCTATACATTGTTTCTTAAATAATATTCTATTTTATTCATATACTGTGATTTATTGAGCCAAGGCCCCTCTTATTTTTCAGTTCTTTGCCACTACCAAAATAAATATTTTTGTACATATTGTCCCTTTCCTCTTTCTTTTTAAAATCTCTTCATAGTAAAAGCCTAGTAGTGGTATTATTGGATATATATGATTTAATAACTTTTAGGTCATAGCTACAAATTGTTTTCTAGAATTGACTATACCAATTCATAGTTCCACCAATGTTGTGTTAATTATATGTCTGTTTCGGGGCCTTTTTGCCAGCACTGTGGCAGGACTCTGTTGCCCATGCTCAGATCTGGACAGCAATGCTGGCTCATAGTACAGGTCCCTAAAAGGATTTCTGAAAACAGCTGTATGAAACCCTTGGAGCTTTGGACAGTGTACTCTCCATCCTAGAAACAGAGCCCTGCTTTAACAAAGAGTTAAAATTCAAATAGCAGACTGGGGAAATAAACGAACAATAGAAAAAGACTCTGACCATAGAAAGTTAATTGATTGGTTGTTTTCCTTCATTCTAGAAGAGGACCAAAATGATATCACTATCTTAGAGTTGAGTTACAGTGTGTCTAACTGGCTGATCAGACCAATACAAGCTCAGAATGCTTTGCCACAGGTCAGACACAAATAGTCCATGTGAACATTTAGGATAGCTTCTCTAATTTTGTAAATCTCATGTTTCTTTTGGGCTTATTCAATTCTGCTTTGCTCATAGAGTATAGCACCTTCTCTGATGAGGACATGCTGGGCAGTCCTGGGCCAGTGTCTCTCATGTCATGCAATTGATTCTAAAGTTCTTAAGCAATACCTTGAGAGTGTCCTCCTTTAACTTTTTCTGACCACCCTGTGAACACTAGTCCTATGTGAGTTGTCCATAAAATAATTTTTTTTTTGGCAAATGTACATTTGGCATTTGAACAATGTGGCCAGTCCAACAGAATTGTGCACTCTGCAGTAAAGTTGAAATACTTGGCAGTTTAGTTTGAGAATGGACCTCAGTGTCTAGGTGATCTTCAGAATCTTCCTAAGACAATTCAAATGGAAGTGATTCAGTTTCTTGTCATGGTGCCGGTATACTGTCCAGCTTTCACAGGTGTAAAACAAAAGTCAGCACAACGGCTCTGTAGCCCTTCAGTTTGGTAGTCAGTCTAATATCTTTCCTCTCACACACTTTTATTTGGAGTCTTCCAAAATCTCTGGCAATGCATGTATCAATTTCATTATCAATGTAGACATCCCTGGAAAGTATGCTACTAAAATAAGAGAACTTATCCACAATATTCAAAACTTCATCATTTACTGTGAATGATGATTTCACATATGGATGGTGTGGTGCTGGCTCATAGAAGAGCTATGTTTTCTTGGTGTTAATTGTTAGGTCAAAATTAATACCAGCAGCAGAGAATTGATCCATACTTTGTTGCATCTCAGTTTCAGAGGCTGCATTGAATGCACAATCATCTGCCAACAAAAAAATCATGCACCAACACTCCTTTCACTTTAGATTTAGGTTGTAGCCTTTTCAAGTTGAAGAATGATGATAACATAAGTGAAGTAGCTGATTTTGATTCCATGTTTGTCCTTATTGAAGGCATTTAACAACATGCTTGAAAACATCACGCTTAAAAAGCATGGGATCAAGCACACAGCCTTGTTTCACTCCATAGGTGACTAGGAAAGCTCGAGAGCATTGCCCATGGTTCAGAACCCAAGCAAGTGTGCCATCATGAAATTGATGTACTATGAACTTTTCTGGGCAACCGAATTTTGACATAATTTTCCATAAGTCCTCATGATTGACAGTATCAAAAGGCTTTTTTGCTGGCACTTTTGCTGACTGTCAAATCTACAAATGTATACAGACCTCTAATCTGCTCCTGGAATTTTTCCTGAAGCTGTCAGGCAGTAAATACCATATTGACTATTCCTTGGCCCCTCCTGAAGTTAAACTGGCTCTTAGGTAGATGACCTTTATCTAGGTGTAGGGTTGGCGTATTAAGAACTATTCTGTCAACAATCTTGCCAATAATGACTTACAGAGAGACACCCCCCCCCATTACTGTCATAGGACAATCTATTCCCTTTATCTTTATAAAGATGTACAATGGAGGCATCTTTGAATTCCTGAAGCATAACTTCCTCTTGTCATAAAGTCTGGAAAATTTCAGTTAAGAGTTGCTTTAATGTTCATTTTTTCTAACCATTAGTAATTTAGAGTATAATGATTATTGATTATGTTTTGGGTTTTTTGTTTTTTTGCTTTGAAAACTGACTATTCTTATCTTTTGACTTTATCAATTGGGAGAAGTGGTACAAATGTCTGGGAAGACTCTGGTGTGAGTCTTTTTTTTAGGATTTTTCCTCCACCTTTAGTATCCACCTGCTACCCAATTTTCACCTGAGGCTTCAAGAAGTTGAAGCTATTCAGTTGTTACATCCTGATAAACCATTTCAGCAGACTGGCTAAACTAGATTTAGGGTAATTGATAGATCTCAAATGTGGGTGAGTTTGGGGAATGTCTAACTCCAACATGTGAAATCTTCCCTTGGCAAAATGAGTTTATGTGAACAATTTGTTCATGAAAGTGGGAGAAATGGGTTGTAAAGTGCCTAGAGCTTGGTTAGGCATCAAGGACTCCAAGGTCATTCATTGTATCCCAAACCATCACCAGTCATATTGTTGTCTTATCACTGGACTTTTGTGACTCTGAAAGCTAGAGTAAGGACAATAACTTTGGCAATTTTGCCTCACTTAAATCCATTTTTTGTGTAAAGCAGAAGACATCACTCATACTATTTTACCATTTTGCTCTATTTCAAAATCCCATGGCAAAGGGCAAGTGATGAAGCAACAAGTACAGATACACTGGGACCTGTTGTAACCTGGTGACCCAGGTCATAGGGTCATTTTCTCACTGGAAGCAGTAGTGGGATTCAACATTTCCTAGGGTGTCTGACCAGCCTTTTGTAAAGAAGCACTGCTCACCTCCTGGTGTGAGGATGGAGTTAGAAAAAGTGCCCTAAAATTTTTCTGCTCTCCCAAACTTAATCCTGGCTACTTTACTGAGATAGATAGGGATATTATCCTGTGATCAAAACACGAAAAAATTGCACAAAAACTTTTGCAAAGATGATTCCACTCACCATTACTATGTGGAATGTGTGTGTACTTATGAACAACAAGAAATCCAATAGACCTGAAAGATGAACAGCTCTTGTTTTGAGAGAACTCAGCAGATATTGCATCCAAATAGCACCTCTGAGTGAAATAAAGCTGGCAAATGGAGATCAGCTTACCAAAGTCAGGCTTGGATGTATGTTTTTCTGGAGTGGTGACAATGAAAGGGAGTCCTATGAAACTGGTATGGGTTTCACAATCAAAACTAATCTAGTCACCAAGCTTGTATGCCTCCCACAAGCAATGATCAATAGGATCATGACAATGTGATTGCCATTTGCAGGAAAACACCACAGCACCATCATCAGTGTGTATGCTCCCACCATATTGAACCACAATGAAGTCAAAGAAAAATTTTATGAAGACCTGCACGCTCTCATCAGTGTGCTGAAAAAGTATAAGCTTGCAGATCTGGGTAACTTTAACCCCAGAGTAGGCACTGACTATCAGACATGGAAGGAAATATTTGGGAGGAATGGAGTTGGAAATGGCAAAATCACTGGTCATTTATTACTGAAGTGTTGTGCATTTCATGACCTCATTCATCACCATTACTGTCTTCCATTTACCTAAACACAATAAAACTTCATAGATGCATCCTTGAAGCAAAAATTGGCATTTATTAGACTATGTCATTGTAAGGAAAAGAGACAGAAATTTACAAGGCAGGAGGTTCACAGCTCATACAAAAACTGATGGAAATTTTCTGGGTTATATGACAAAAGGTGGTTATCCCCCTAGGAATTAAAGGATGCCTCTATTTTCATCTCTATAAAGGAAAGATAAATATATTGTTCTGTGATGATCATGGAGCTCTCTCTCTCTCTCTCTCTCTCTTTCTCTGGCATTAGTAACAAGATTCTTGCCAAAGTTATCTTTAATAAGTTAATTCTTCACCTGGAAGCTGATCATCTACCCAAGAACCAGTGGGATTTCAGAAAAGGCAAAGGAACAGTTAATATAGTGTTTGCTGCTCAACATCTCCAAGAAAAATGCCAGGAACAGAGATCTGTATAAATACAACATTCCTAAATCTAACCAAGACCATCTATACCTTGAGCCATCAGTTACAGCAAATATAGAAATTTTGAATGTTATGAATAAATTGATTGATCTTGGCAGTGTACTTTCTTTTTTTCATTGTTTTTTTTTTAAATTTTATTTGCAAAACATATGTGTGGGTAATTCTTCAACATTAACCCTTACATAGCTTTCTGTTACAAATTTTTCCTCCCAACTGCCCACCCCTACCCTAGATGGCAGGATATCCACTACATGTTAATTATGTTAAAATATTGGCATATTGAATATATATATATGCATATTTCCAAACTTATCATTGTTGTGCAAGAAAAATTGTATCTACACAAAAGACATATCAGAAAAAGGAAACAGTGTAAGCTAATATCAATCAAGGAGTATGAGAATGTTATGTTGTGGTCCACATTTCACATCCCTCTCTCTGGGTGTATATGACTATCTTCAGTGAACAACTGGAAGTGGTTTGAAACATTTCATTGTTGAAGGGAGCCATGTCCATCAGAATTGATCGTCATATAATATTGTTGTTACTGTATATAATGATCTCCTGGTTCTGCTCATTTCACTCAGCCTCAGTTCATGCAAGTCTCTCCAGTCCTCTCTGAAATCGTCCTGCTGGTCATTTCTTACAGAACAATAATATTCCATAATATTCATATACCATAATTTATTCAGCCATTCTCCAATTGAAGGGTATCCATTCAGTTTCCAGTTTCTAACCACTACAAAAAGGGCTGCCACAAACATTCTTGCACATGTGGGGCCCTTTCCTTCCTTTATGATTTCTTTGGGATATAGGCCCAATAGAAATGCTGCTGGGTCAAAGGGTACGCACAGTTTGATAACTTTTTGAGCATAGTTACAAATTGCTCTCCAAAATGGCTGTATCCGTTCACAGCTCCACCAACAATGCATCAGTGTCCCAGCCTTCCCACATCCCCTGCAACATTCATCATTAACTTTTCCTGTCATTTTAGCCAATCTGACAGGTGTGTAGTGGTACCTCAGGGTTGTTTTGATTTGCATTTCTCTGATCAATAGTGATTTGGAGCACCTTTTTATATGACTATAAATAGTTTTAATTTCATCCTCTGAAAATTGTCTGTTCATATCCTTTGACCATTTATCTATTGGAGAATGGCTTGAATTTTTATAAATATGAGACAATTCTCTATATATTTTAGAAATGAGGCCTTTATCAGAACCCTTAAATGTAAAAAGATGATTTCCCAATTTATTGCTTCCCTCCTAATCTTGACTGTATTGGTTTTGTTTGTACAAAAACTTTTTAACTTAATATAGTCAAAGTTATCTATGTGGTTTTCAATTAAGAGTTCCAGTTCTTCTTTGGACATAAATTTATTCCATCTCCATAGATCTGAGAGGTAAACTATATTACGTTCCTCTAATTTACTTATAGTATCACTCTTTATATCCAGATCATGAACCCATTTAGATCTTATCTTGGTATGTGGTGTTAGATGTGGGTCAAGCCCTATTTTCTTTCACACTAGTTTCCAATTTTCCCAGCAGTTTTTGTCAAATAGTGAGTACTTATCCCAGAAGCTGGGGTCTTTGGGTTTATCACACACACACACACACACACACACACACACACACACACACACACACATATATATATATATATATTTTGCTGAGGCAATGGGGATTAAGTGACTTGCCCAGCGTCACACAGTTAGGAAGTGTTAAGTGTTAAGTGTCTGAGATCAGATTTGAACTCAGATCCTTCTGACTTCAGAGATGGTGCTCTATCTACTGTGCCACCTAGCTGCCTCAGTGCAATCTTTTTAAACATATTTATGTTTGTCATGTTGTGCAAGAAAAATCAGACCAAAAGTGAAAAAAAAATATTAAAAGCAAACAAAAAGGTGAAAATACTATGCTTCAATCTACATTCAGTCTCCATTGTTTCTCTCTGGATGCAAATGGCATTTTCCAAGTCTTTTGGAATTGCCTTGAATCATTGCATTTTTGAGAAGAGTCAAGTCCAACTCAGTTGATCATCACATAATCTTATTACTGTGTACAGTATTTTCCTGGTTGGCAGTCTACTTTCCAAGGAAGTCCATATAAATGACAAGATTGATACACACATTACCAGAGCTAGATCAGTGTTTGGGAGACTCCAAAGGAAAGTGTGGGGAAGAAATAGTATTAGACTGCCTACTAAACTGAGAATCTACAAACCTGTTCTGTTATATGCCTGTTTCAGCCTGGAGAGTGTGCCTGCCCCATGCCAGGAAACTGGATCACTTCTAATTGAATTATCCTGAAAAGATCCTGAAGATCACCTGGCAAGATAAGGTACTGGCCTGAGGTCTTTTTTCATACTGAAATGCCAAGCATTGAAACTATTGCAAAGAGTGCAACTCTGATAAGTTGGCCATGTTGCTTGAATGCCAAATGTATATTTGCCTAAAAGACTATTTAATGGAGAATTCACACAAAGCAAGTGTTTACAAGGAGATCAGAAGAAGTGACAAAAGGACACTTTTAAGATCTCTCCAAAGAACTTTGCAATCAATTGCATGATATGGGAGACACTGACAAAGTACTGTCCAGCATGATATGCCCACTTCAAAGAAGCTACTATGCTTTATGAGCAAAGCAGAATTGTAGTAGCTCAAAAGAAATGTGAGATGTGCAAATTCTGAGATATGGACTATTTGTTCATATGAACTATTTGTACCCGACCTGTGGTAGAACTTTTCAAGCTTGGATTAGTCTTAACAGCCACAATATGATACACTGTACCTTGACCCCAATATTTTGTTCCTATTTGAGCTCAAAGACAACAACCAACCTATTAGTTAGGGGAAATGGCTCATATTTATATATATTTGAATACTTTTCTTATATACCTTTGAAATTAGACTGGAGGCAATATTCACAGTAATGAAATCACAAATTTACGAAAGTTATCTAAACATGTTTTAATGGTTATTTCAATTTCCTTTCCATCTTTCTCCAGGCATGAACAAAAGGAGCCAGCATTTCTGGGACCAAAGAGAAAAAAAACAGTAAGCCCCATAGAACACAAAACAAATAAGTAATGAAAAGACACCTCTATGATGACATTTATATGATTAACATTTTAAAACTGGGCAGAAAATAGTACATAAGAGACTCAAAACTTCAGTTACATGTATAAATAGGGAAGGAGCTATTTCTTAAATTCAAGACCTTTATAAGATATGCTGCTGCTCATTACAGTGACAGTGTAGTCATTCTTTCTATTTCTTGTTCTTTTCTTGAGGAAAATAGACCACTCCTCACTGAATGCAAAGATGATTTTGACATAACTCACTGGTGAAAATATTGTAGATGGGCCTGAATTTGTAAATTCACTGGTAAGGAGAACTCCTGACAAGAAAACGCATTCTCATAATAAAGATCAATAGTTTTTGTGGGTAATTTATAATCTTAAATTACCCCCAAAAGAGATGTCAGAAAACAAGACTTTAATCCATATCATTCTGACTATGAAGATGGTTCTTTGTTGACTACACAGTGCTGTTTCTGATGATAGCATGATGCATATGTTTACATAACACATAGTTTCCTAGAGTGTAGATAAAGAAAATATTATATTTTTTCACAAATGAGGAACATAAGACTCAGAAAGTTTACATATTTAGGAAATGTCATAGAATCCCAGGATTGTAAGGCACTGGATTTGAAAATGAAAGAGACAACAGAGGTCATATAATCCAAGAAACTCAATTTAAATGACGAAACTCAGGCACTCAACCAAACATGGCTGCTATATTCACAAAAATATTTCCACATTTGTTTCTGGTTCATCTTAAAAGTTCCAGTTTAGCTATCCTATTTCTTTACAACAGGCACTTTCTGTTTATTTTACCTTCTTCTTCCTTCTGCTTCTTCACCACTCTTTCTTATCCTTGACTTTGAGAAAAGAAAAAGAGAGCAAAGGGTTTCTTTAGTTGCAATGGTAGTCAGGTTGCATAGTGAATAGTGAAGGTCTAGAGTTGGGAAGATTCTTCTTCCTGAGTCCAAATCTGGCTTTTAGACACCTATTAACTGCGTGAACCAGGCAAGTCACAACTTTTATTTTTTTTAAACCTCCATTTCCTTATTTTAAAATGAACTGGAAAAGGAAAGAGCAAATCACTTAAAAATCTTAGTAAAGAAAATCCCAAATGGGTGATAAAGAGTTGGTCAAGACTGAAATGACTGAACAACAATGCTATCTTAATGTATTGTGGGTAAACCCAGGACTAACAAATATTTCATACCATAGAAAACATAGGATCCCTGTGGAACACACAGAGTTATTATGAAGGCCATAACTAGATAAGCACAATTGTAAAGTTGCTGGAATTTGTTCTTGATATCCTTCAGGATATAATCAAAAAACTCATTCACTAAGAATTCAGACTCAGTTTTCTTATAGTTATGCCCATCACAGAGTAACAAAAACTCTGACTTGGAAGAAAACCCAGAGATCAACCAGTCCAAACCATTTTTGGCCAAGCATTTTATATCTTCAATAAGTAGTCCTAAAATAAATAGCTCATCTTTAATTCTAAGAGGGAGGGAAACATCTTGTCCTAAAGCAGATTATTTCACTTTTGCCCAATTCTAATTTTCAGAAAGCATTTTCTTTACTTTTATTTTCAGTTCACTTCTTTGCAACTTGTAATCATTGCTAATCTACCTTTCTGGTCCTGGGGAGAATAAATGAAATCCCTCTTCAACACGATAGTCATGGAACACTTGAAGACAGCTATCAATCATCCAAATTAATCTACAATTTTCTTTATCCATAAAAATGCTTTATTTATGTGTTCTGTTTACTGTTTACAAACTACCTCATGGCATGATTCTTTTAAAAAAAGGTTTTTTGTTATGAATTTAACAAACACCAAATAAAAGAAACATTTCTATTTAAAATAGAATTTTAAAAGGAAAAATAGAATGGAAATAATATATGAAACTGTGAATTGACATTATACTCAATTTGCTTTTTCTTTTATGCATATAATAAAAATGTTACCTTCAAAGCTATCCTGATTGTTTATATTCCTTCTAGTCTTCCTTCAGATCTCTTCTGGACATTTAAAAATGTTGTTATTGTTTCTTCTCTCTCTCTCTCTCTCTCTCTCTCTCCTTTTATGTATATATCTCTATCTCTTTCTCTCTCTCTGGCAACCCTATCCCTCCCTTCCCAATTAAAAAAAGCATGAGATCATTTTACTTTATTATGACCAGTTCTTTGATGTCTTTGAGATATAGTAATGGTATTGATGAATTAAAACATGTACAGTTGAGTGACTTTAGGGGCATATTTCCAAATTGCTTCCAAAATAGCCATATCATTTCATAACTCCACTAAAAGGGCATTGGTGTGCTTATTTTCCCAACAATAACAATTTTTCCTTTTTTGAAAAATAATTTTGATCAATCCAATCATTATGAGGTAGAAATTGAGAGCTGTTTATATTTGCATTTCCCTATTTATTAGTGATTTGGAGCACTTTTCATACATACTTTTTGATAATGCTTTTACAAATATTCATATCTATTGATTTCTACATTAGTCATAAAAAAGTCATTTAGTGATTTTTCAGATTAACAGGGTTGTGAACATGGATGGCCATGATTATCTTTTTTTATAGTTTCACAGACTTTAGAGATCAAATAATTCAATCATTTTATTTTATAAATATGGAAACTGAGAAAGGACTGACACTTAAACTGGACCTTGGTAATTTCAGACATGGGGCCAGTTATGCAAAAGTAAAGCACTGAGATATGTAATGTCATTTAAAGCCATTTTGACTGGAAACAATAATGTGTGATGTAGAAAAGGTGAGATGAATCTCAAAAGATAAGATGAAATGAGATTGTGAAAAAAAAATTAAATGGAAGAGTTTGCAATGGGAAACTTCTTCCTAGAAGCAATGGGAAGCTTCTTGAGCAGAGGAATAGTTGGCTAGATCTTTACTTATTAACTGGGAAGATCAGTATGACAGCTATGTGGAATCCATTGCAGAGCAGAGAGCCTGGAGATAGACTAATTAAAAGATTATTGCAAAGGTCCAGATTTAAGTTAATAAAATCTGAAGTAGGGTGGGAGCTATGTAAGTGTAGAGATGGAATGATGAAGAGATATTTCAGAGGAAGAATGAATAAGGCTTGGCAACTGATGGAATGGGGCAGGAGGATGAGGAAGAGAGAAGAACTGAGGATAATTCCAAGGGTGTAAACCTGGGAGACTGGAAAGATGGTGGTACTCTTCACAAATAGAGAAGTTAGGAAATAAGATAGATATTAAGAAAAGATGATGAGTTATGAATTGGATTTATTCAATTTGAGATTGCCATGGGACTTCTAAAGACACATGACAAACAAGTAATGAATGATATGAGCTTGGTGCTTAGGAGAGAGATGACAACTTAAAATCTAGATTTGAGAGTTATCTCTACAAAAATATTTTAACTCACAAATTGAGGGTGTAGCATATCTTCATATTTTAACATGCACTATATGATTTCAGTCCTGTTTCTACCTATATCACTACCAAACTGAGCAGTGGTAATAAAGGAGAAGACTCCAAGGCAGGCATATGACAGCAGGGATGATTCTTTTAGCACATTGGAGTTTTGCAGTTAAAGCATCAAAACACATGGTGAAGCCATCATTCTTCAAAAAGTAATCTCCTTGGTAGGAGAGATTAGAATGAAAGAATAAGGAATAGATTATCTTAATACCCACCTATCAAAAGTCTGCTTCCTGAGACTATCACTATCATTATCACTAGCTTTGTGAATTTTACCCCTGAGGTCATTCAGGATTTGTGGCAATTCTAGTAAATTCAATGGAATCTCCACCATTTCATCTCCTTCTCAGACTAGTACATAGTTATAACAGATAACTTAATTTTATTAATGGGAAGAACTCTCAATAGCTTTGGACTTCATTACTTATCAATTCTGCAAGTGAATATCCTGTTTAAGTCCAAAAGAGATATTCCCTTAGTATACTGAGCTAAGTACTAAAATAGCAAGAAATAAAGGACTTAGGACTTGAGCCTAAGGAGATGACTCTGATGAGAGAGGAAAATTGTGTACATGAATTAGTTGTTAAATGAGAAAACTTTCTTTATGTCCTGATATAATAAAAAGCTGAATTGTATCATTCATATAGCCAGAGTAGATTGTTTCCAAATTTGTTAAATGTGAAGGATAAATGTGGAGACATAGTCATGGAAGAAGTTGGACACTTAGCTGGTTTTTGAAAGATTGGAAGTATCTGAATAACTAGAGGAAGGGGAAAAGTAAGAACTTAGACAATAGGTGCGAGGAGTCCAGACACTTGTAGAGGAGACGTTAAGGAGACTACTTTAACAAAATTGTTGGGAAATGGTGAGATGCTGAATCAGAAATCTTTCTGGGATGCCTCAGAAGGAAGAGAGGAAGGAAGGGATAGAGACTTTGACATGAGAAGGTACTTTCAGAATCAAGCTTCCTTTTAGTTAGAAACTAAAAGAAAATATCTATTGAATGAGATCAATATGGTCATCTGGTTCTTAGCATTCTAGACATCCTTAGGTTTTAGGAGAGTTTTGTATTTTTAAATCCAATTCACCTTTATCAACATCTCTTGTAAGCAACATGCAACAATCTAGTAGTCCTGAGTCATAATAGTGGACTCTGGGTATTGCCTAACTCAATTATAAGATTAACTCTAACTCCAGGCTAATGAGAATCCCTCTGTCCAGAATAGATGATCTATTCTTATTGGAGTTAGAGGGGGTTTTCTATGAAGTATTCAAATGGCCAATTGTTTGAAGATCTCAAGTACAAGAAGCATACATATTACCAGCTCAATGTACTTTGGAATAACTCTAATTGTTAGAAAGTTTGATTTTATATTGAGCTTAAAAATGCTTCTTTATAGTTTCTAGCTATTATTTTCAATTCTGCCCTCTAGAGTCAAGGAAAACAAGTATATTGCTGCTTCTAACTGATGGCCTTTGAAGAGAGCTATGATGTTTCCTATAAGTTTTCTCTTCTTTGTTTTAAATATTCCCAGTTCTTTCACATGTTTTTATATGCTATGGGCTTCACCATCCTGCTTGCTCTCTAATATAACCAATCAGATTAATATCAATGGTGGAGGATGGCTACATAATAAAATGTGATAATAATAAGTTGTGGTAGATGAATGTTATGTAATACTTTTATGCTGTAAGAATGAGGAAATATATGATTTCAAAGAGATATGGAAAGACTTATGGAAACTGGTGCTGAATATAGTATAGTAAGCAGAGCCAGATGAACAATTTATACTGTGAAAACAATATTATAAAAGCGAACAATTTTGAAGACTTTTTATCAACTGATTCAAAATTAATAAAGTAAACCAAATCACAATTACAACTTACATAATACAGACCTCTCAAACCACAGATGGTAAGGAAGACAGACAACTAATCAAAAGGAAATTACAGGGAACCCTTTGCTGCTGCCTTTACACAATTCTATATTACAATTTCAGGGTAAGGAGAAACACTAGCATACTAGAGTATGAGATGGCAAGGAAGCAGGGTGAAAAAAAGTGTTTGTGATTTCTCTCAGGTGAGAGCACAGGCCAGGAGAACAGTGACCATAACTTTGCTGAGATCATATCACCTTGGTAGAACTGATAACTTATAGACCTATAGAACTAGCTCTTAAAACACCTACACACACACACACACACCCCCCACAAACACCCTGAAGCTTGGGACAATGACTTGGGAGCAGAGCCCAATTTTAACATAAAATTAAAAGTCAAGAAATAGACTGGGAAAATGAACAACAACAACAACAACAACAACAGCAGCAGCAGCAGCAGCAGCAGCAACAAAAACCTGACTAAAGAAAGTTACTATGGTGACACAAAAGATCAAAGAACAAACTCAAAAGAAATTTGTGTTAATTTGAAGCTAATTTTAACAAAATTAAAATAGCTATTAAAAAAAGTCTCAAAATGAATGTAAATTGGCCTCAAGATCAATGAAGAATTCCTGAAAGAATTCAAAAGGAATTTTAAAAATAAAATAAGAAAGATAAAAGAAAAATTGGGAAAAGAAATGAAAGTGTTATAAGAAAATAATTTTTAAAAAAAAAGTCTTTTGGTAAAGGAGGCACAAAAAATATTGAAGAAAATAATATCTTAAAAAATAGAATAGATCAAAAAGTAAAAGAGATGCACACACCAAGAAAGACATAGTACTCTTTAAAATTTACAAGGAAATAAGAGGGGGAGAGAATAGGATAAGGTGGCATATAGAAGGCTGTGTAGATTAATGGAAATGAGATAAAGAGGGAGGGAAGGTGAGGGGGAAAGGGAGGGAAAGGGGAGAAAATAAGGGGAGGATCCTTGAGAGGAAGTGGAGGTTAAGTAATAGCAAGCCAAATTAACAGGCAGAAATAAATAGAAGAGTTAGCAAGGACAGAAAACAAAAGATACATACAAATACAAAAGAGTTAGCAGGTATAGGAAACAAGAGAAACACACAAACACAATAACAAAGATCAGGAGTAGAATTCTTTAGGAAAAAACTAGGAGTAGTAATCACTGATCTCAAGCAAAGTCAAAGTTTAAAAAGATTCAATCAAGAGAGTAATCTACATTATGTGTCAGCCATAGTAATATTGTTTTAGATGTATGTGTATGAATGTGCTTTTGATATATGTATATGTATGTAGCTAGGTGTATATGTGTTTGTGTGTATGTGTGTGTGTGTGTGTATAAGAGAGAGAATGTGGAGAGAGAGAGAGAGAGATAAGTTTATCTGTGCTTAACTCTAGTCTGCTTGGGGTATGTGGAGGAAAGAAAAGGGGGGGGAAAGAATAAACTAAAAAGTATACAGCACAGAACGGAAGAAAACCTAGTAGGAAATAAAGAAAAGACAGTCAATTCTGAATACAATGTGTTCTATTATTATATATACTTTCTTGAAATGAAAATTTATTGTTACATATTTTGAATCTTTCTTTATGTTCTACTGTGCCTATGACAATTTTTTTTCTTTTTTCTATTTTCTATTTCTATTAGAAATTTCTATTTCTAAACAGAAAATAAATTTTCTATTTCTATTTATTTAAGTTTTAAATAAATACTTTTTAAAAAAGAAAATATTCCTCCCACAAACCCAAGGCACACTCTCTCACAGAAATAAACCCAGCATCCATGGAAAAAGTGGGCCCAAAGTCTGAGCTCAATGATAGAGACACATATGTAATATATAGCTGTGATAAAGACAATTCATGACTCTAGCTTTTGTTTCTTTATAAAGTCCTCACAGATTTATTCTTGAATGTAGCATCTCTCCTGAATAGACTGCTCATCTGAGTTTCCAGTATCTACTCTTTATCACAATTAGAATCTCACTTGCTAGTGTTAGCTCGAGTCCACAGATATCTTTCTTCTCTGTGATCAAGAGTCCTTTTCCTTGAAACTACTCCCTCAAATGACAACTTTTGTTTATGTTTGTCTGAAGTGTACCTTCAGTTGTGCCTCAAATTTTCTCAAACCAAAAAACTCTTGAACTGCTGAATAGGGTGTCTCCTTCTGGGAGTATCTTTATTAGATGCCCAGGTTTATAGCAATGAGAAGAGAGATCTTTCCCAACAGCAAGAATCTTCTTAATAAGGACTCCTTAACCTGTATTCTTTCCCATTCTTCAGGTATTAGATATTTAAAATCCCTAGGAATAAGGCTAACGCATTTACTCAGTTGACAATATTGTTCCCTTCTGACTTAATCAGAAAGACTTTCATACTTTGTAGAGTTATAAGAAAACTCTTTAATATTGCCTTTATATGCTTCCATACCTTTATATCTTGTGGTATTAGAGGAAAACTTAAAACTGCTCTCTCTCCTTCCTTCCTTCCTTCTTTCCTTCCTTTCTTCCTTCCTTCCTTCTTTTTTTTTTGAGCAGTGCCAGCCTTGGGCATAGTTTCAAAATTAACTTCAGGTCCAAGAGTTTTGGTTTGAGGCCTTATAGAGAGAAAAGGGGAATTTTATAAGAAGTATTTCTCTTAAAGAAATGAGGGTTTACTCCATGTGGCCATGTAGCTAAAAGAATGAAGTTTAGAGACTTACAGAGAGTGGGAGGATACGAAACAAGAGATTAAGACTGTTAACCTTTTGGAAAAGAGATTCTTATTCAGTAGTCCCAGAGTGCATGTGCCTTCCAAGTAAAGTCAACAACAAATGATATACTATAAGTCTGGGAGGTCTGAATAAGATTGTGGGAGAAGTAAAGATCCACCAGAATGAAAAGTTTTACATAAATAACAGCCCCAAGTTTATATATTTCCAAGTGAATTTACTGTGGTATTTTATGTGTTTTCTAGGTCTATTTATGGACTCCTATAAGACTTTCAAATATTTTGCATTTACTGTTGTGTGAACTAAAGACTGTCTGTCCTCTTTGCATATTCATTTGTTATTTTGAATGCTTTTATAGGATCTGGACATGGTTTTTATCTATATTTGGGGAAACCTAGATTTGAGCAGATTTAGAAATTTCCTCAAGTAAATTCCTAATAGGAGCAAAGAATCAAAGGAAAAAAATTATCTTTAGGTCAGTCACTGAGATTGGATATGGTCTCTGTGACCCCAAAATCTTAGGGAGAGGGCAGTGTTGGGTCATGGGTTAATGGATTACACTTGTTACAGAAGAGTTTTTTGTGGGAGCAGAAAAAATGATTCTTCTGAAAAACATAACTCATTTTACTTTGTTATAGATTTGGTTTTTGTTTATGTGTATATATGTTTATATATATTGTATATGCATATATGTAAACATTAAGAAATGATCAGGCTACCATTTGGAACCAGAACAAGTACTTTGTGCAATATTAACTCTTTCTTATGTTTCTGGAATGGAAATATGCCCAGATGTTTTATAATATGCTGAATAGATACTTTTTAGTTCCCTCCACCTGTGCCTTGTGATATTTTATACTTATAGCTTCTGACATATTAGAATGAGGAAAAATTGACTTGTAAGACACTTCAACTTCATGAATCTAAAGATGCTTCTGGCCTTTTTGGGGATACAATCATTATAGAATAAACATGCATTTTAATTCATTTATGCCATAATTTATTCATCCATGAATAGTAATATTTGTGAGAAATAATCTTTTTTTTAAATTTTCCAAAGACCTAAAGAATTAAAGTGTAAAAATGAGGCATAATATTATACCAGAAATTTTATTATTTGTCACAATAAAAGGATGATCTGACTCCAGAAAAAGAAATGTTTCTCTAAAACTTGAACACTTCCTCTAAAATCAGGAGGGAGGGAATGGAGGGAAAATTAAGCATTAATATGTTGTTCAGTCATTCAGTCATGTTTGATTCTTCATGACTGCAAGGACCTTAGGCAAACAATACTGTTCACAGAGTTTTCTTGGTAAAGATACTGAAGTAACATTTATATGGCACCTACTATGAGCCAGGCACTGTGCTAAGTGCCTTAAAATATCTCATTTGATTCTTAGAACACCCCTGGGAGATATATATATATATATATATATACATATATATATATATATTTATAATTGAGGAAACTGAGACAAACTGAAATTAAATGACTCATGTAGAATTACACAGCTAGGAAATATCTGAGTCTGAATTTGAGCTCTCGCCTTTCTGAATGCACTCTGTACATTGTGCCATCTAGCTGCCTCTGGATAGAACTGAGAGAAAAGGTCAGATTTGAGAAATATTGAAGAGAAATACTAATTTTTTTAAATGACTTATGCTTTCATATAATAATGAGGGAAAGGGAAGAGCTGAAAATGACTCTGAAATTCCAAACTGAAGTGACTAAAAAATGGTGGTACCCACAACACAAAAGAAGTTAAGAAATGGATTAAGCTTCAGGAAAAATAGACATGCATTCTATTTTGAATATTTTGAATTTTAGATGCCTATGGGATGTCAAGTGATAATTGGATAGATAGATATGGGAATCATCCACTCAATTTTTTTTTAATTTATCAGCATTTTAAAAACAACTACTATGTGCCAAGCAATATGTTAGATATTGGAAAATCAAAGGCAAAAGTGAAACATCCCTTGCCCCCATGGAGTTTAGACAACATATACACATATAGTACATACAATATAGATACCAAATAATTTGGAGGGGAAATCATTAGTAACTGGGAAAATCAGGAAAGGCTTCACACAGAAATTAGTACTTGAGCTGAGACTTAAAGGAAACTAGAATTGTTAGAGGTAAAGATGAGGATGAAGAGCATTCCAGACACAGGGGACCACATGTATTGTGCAAAGGCATGAAGATATGATGGAACACCATTTATGAGGAACAATTAGAAGGACAATTTAACTGGACTACAGTGTACATGAAGAGGAAAGGCTGGAAAGGCAGACTAGTTCTGGCTTACAAAAGGCTTTAAATACCAAATAGAAAAAATTATATTTTGCCCCAGAGGTATTTGAGTGGGAGAAAGGAGTAACATGGTCATAATTGAGCTTAATCAAAATCACTTTAGCATCTGCAGAGAGGATAGATTGAAGAGCAGAGAGATTTTGAATTAAGGAGACCAATTAGGAGGCTATTAAGTAGTCTAGAGGAGAGGTAATGATTGTTCTAATTGTGTAGATGAAAAGAAGAGATAGTTCACAAGAGATGATAACTAAAACACGGGGAATGATGAGATGATTAAGAGAGAGAAGGTAGAGAATGATAAGAAGAGAAGCCAGGACAGAGACTTAGGGAACACCTACAATGAGGGCTTAGGACATAGATAGTGATCTAGCAAAGGAAATGGAAAAGGAGTGGTCAGAAAGGAGAACCAGAAAAGATCAGTGGCATAAAAAACCTGGAGGAAGAGTCAACACACCCAAAGCCATGGAGAAGTTAAGAAGAAACAGGAATTTAAAAAGTCATCTCATTTAACTATTAGAAGTTTGTTGGTAACAGGTTGCACACCAGAGTACTAGGGATGGACAAGTGTGTGGGAGGAGCAGAAATGATAGCAATGAGTACAGACAACTTTTCGTTTCATTTTTTAAAAGAAGTTTTACTACAAAAGGGAGAAGAGTTAGAAGACAAAAACTTGTGGGAATCATTAGCTTTTTTTTAAGGATGTGTGTATGTTTGTGGGCATCAGGGAAGAAGCTAGTAGAGATGAAGAGACAACACTAGAGAAGTGAGATGATTGAGGAGATAAGATGCTGGGGGAGATAGGTGATGAATTTAATAGCATAAGTACTATTTAGTGATTGATTATAACAAGGACCACTTTCAACACAGAGGAAGAGAGAGCAAGGGATTATCTTTAGAGAATTTGAGTTGTAGAATTAGAAATAAAAGGAAGTTCAAATTGAATGAATATATTTTGTATTTGAAACCCTATAATCTCTGGAAATACTAACTCACATCCACACTGACAATACAGGCCCCTTCTTTTTCCCTACAGAATTCTAGCAGTACTTTTGAGAGATTGGAGGTAATTTTCTAATAATATCAGCCTCCATTTCAGTTCATTCTCCCCAATAATAGTTACTAAACATTAATTCAGTATTAGCTTTTGCAAAAGAATGTTTATAAAGAAGCCATAACAAGATAAGAAATATAAACATTTTCCCCAAATGTTTGGAGATGAATTCTCCCCTAAATGACTTCAATTCTTAGGCAGGGCTCAAACGTGAAAGTTTATACAAAGCATTTTCTCACCAGCATTTACACATTACCCTCCAAAAAGACTGTGGCTGATGGGTATGTGGTTGTCACTTCCTACTATTAGACTAGACCAAGCAAGTTGCTCTTTTAGGCCTCAGTGAGTCAGTCATTAAACATTTATTAAGTATCTATTATTCATTAGGCACTATGTTAAGGATTGGAAATACAATCAAATAAAAATATTATCTCATTTGATCCCCTACAGGATCAAATAGTGTGTAGCTGCCCTGAAGACTGACACCCTGACGCTCTTTTTTTTTTAATTAAAACTTTTTATTTGCAAAACATATGTATGGGTAATTCTTCAACATTAACCCTTACAAAGCTTTCTGTTACAAATTTTTCCCCCCTACTCCCGACCCCTCCTCTAGATGACAGGATATCCACTACATGTTAATTGTGTTAAAATACTTGACAAATCGAATATATGTATACATATTTCCACACATCATTTTTGTGCAAGAAAAATTGTATCTACTAGAAAGAAAAATCAGAGAAAGGAAACACAGTGCAAGCAAACATCAATAGAGAGCATGAAAATGTTATGTTGTGGTCCATATTTCACATCCCTCTCTCTGGGTGTATATGGCTTTTTTCACTGAACAATCAACCTGACACTCTTTACTTGGATTCTAGTAGGTTCCAACTCATAATAATAATATGTAAGCTAACATTTGCATGCTATTTATTATATTTTAAGGGTTTTGCAATTATTATCTAATTTTATCCTCACAATAGCCCTGTGAAGTACATGCACTATTATCCCTGTCTTACAGTTGAGGAAACTGAAACAAAAAGAGGTTGAGTGCCTTGCCATGGTCACACAGCTAGATAATATTAGGCCTAATTTGTCTTCCTTAACCTGGACTCAGTGCTGACTTTTCAAAGCTCATAAATTCATAACTATATCCAATATTCATTCATTTAAGAGGAGGAAAAGGAAAAAAAAGCAAAGGATGAAAGAATAGAAACTCACAATTAAGACTTTGCTCTAAGCAAAGGACCTGAGCTTTGATGTGGTCTTGATCCTTACAGTGTCCTGAAGGTGGAGAGAACCTATTGTCTGTGGCTTTGATCCTGGTGGTGAGAATCCTTGTATTTGAGTCCCTGGTCCTGGACTGATACAAGTCTAACCATGCCAGTTCATCAGTAATGGAAAGTTGTAGCATTGCTACAATGAGTTAGGACAGAATAGCAGTAGAATCTGGGACAGAATATTTAGGGTTTCAAAGTAGAAGAGGAGATTAGGACCTTCTTGGAAATCATGATTGAGCAAGAAGTTTATAGCATCAACTCACAGTTGATGGATACCATTCTGGCTCTAATGATGATGGCTCTTGGGAGTGGTTATGCTTTGAGGATACTTTGCCACCCAGGTTTGTCATGTTGGTATTTGGCTTGTCATCTAAGGAACAGTTTACCTAAATTTATAGAGGCTCATCAGTAGGAGATTGGCCACAAGATGATGAATGTTTTTTGGCTACAGCAACTCATGAAATAATCTGCTGAAACAAAAATTTATAAACTTGCGTGGAAGTCCAGCTATAAATTATATATAGGTCCCTGAAAAACTGAAGTCAGTCAGTCACCATCATTTATTAAGAGCCTTCCATTTATTAGGGGCTATGCTAAACACTGAGAGTAAAAAGAGGTAAGCATAGTCCCTATTCTCAAGGACCTCACATTCTATGGGGCAAACTCAGAAGATATAGGAATTGTAAATAAGAGATTGTTTCAGAAGGGAAGTTGGAGAGGGAAAAGGAAGAGAGTGATATCAGGAAAGGCCTCTGCTATATGGCAGAATTTGTGCTGAGTCTTGAAATAAGCCAAGGAAGCTAGAAAACACAATTGAGGAGGGAGAGCATTTTAGGAATGGAGGACAGCCAATGAAGAGATATGGAAATCAGGAAATGGATTGTTGGGTTTAAGGAAGAACCAGGCAACTAGCATCTCTGAATTGTAGCATGCTTAGAGGAGGGTGAAGTATAAGAAGACTGGGAGGGATAAAAACGGGAAAGGTTGTGAAGGGCTATAAAAGCCAGAATATATTTCTCTAAGTTAACATGGAGCCATTGGAGTTTACTGGGGGAAGTGACATACTTTAGGAAAATCACTTTGAGGAAGACATTATGGAGCAAGAAGCAACTTGAGATAGAGACTAAACCAGAAAGTTATTGCAATAGTCCAGACAAGAGGTACTAAGGGACTGCATCAGACTAGTGATTATGTGAATTAAGAGAAAGGGACCTAAATAAGATATTCTGAAGATTGAAATATTAAGAAAACTTAGCCAAAGATTGGATATGTGGAGTGAATAAAAGAGAGTGACCAAGGATAACAAAGATGTGAATATCAGAGACAATAACTGCAAAGAAGAGAAGAGGATTTGGGTAAAAGATAACTATTTTGGACTTGTTAAGTTTGAGGTATCTATGAGGCGCCTTTATCCACAGAGCAATTGGTGATTGATGTCTTGGTTCCTATTCATATTACTAAGTGAAACTAGAGAAAATTACAAAAAATGTGCTGAGTTCACTAAGAATTTATTTAACATTATCCCTATTGGACTCTTTCCACAGCAAGCTAATCCTTTTATACATGATGTAGTTAAGGAACAATTAACTGCTCTTCCAAAGCTTTTCATCCCTCTTCTGCCTCAAGCCTTCCATGGTTCTCACTTCCCTTATCTTCCTAGTTGAAAACCTTACCTTATATCTTGCCTCAAAAATTGAGATAATGCTTCCTGAGCTTATTCTTCTCCCTTTCTCTTCAGCTCCCATAACCTAGATGCCTTTTGCCATTGTCTCTTCCTCCTCTTCAATATCATATGAAGAGGTGGCATTTCTTTGTAGCTACATCATATTCTCAGTTATATAGTATATCAAAAACCTAGGGTGGCCTGAACACAGAATATTACTGAAGTTTCAGAGATCTCCTGTGTAAGAAGTTCCAGGAACAGCCTTTTGAAGATTTTTGCCTACTTTAAAGGATTCCAGACAGGATGGTTCCACAAAATTAACATTAACTAGACCTTTTCTGGTTAAAGTAGATGACAAAATTGTCTATCTTTATTATACTCTGCATATGTAAAGAGTGCTGGTGACTTCCTGTGCTTTCTAGTGACATTATTGGTTTCTTTATGCATTCCATTCTCTTATTTGTGTCTGTCCTTTGGTAAAAATGACTTAACCCATCTCTCCTCATTCTTTTCTATCATTCACATGGCTGCCAAAATTCTCTTCCTAATGCACAGATCTTTCAATATCATTACTGTACTCAAGAATATTAAATGGCATCCTATTGTCTTTGGGACAAAATAATATTTTTTTAGCTTAGCATCTAAGGTCATATACCACCTAGATCTAATTTACCTTCTGTCACTATTATATCTAATATTATTTTTGCCCATACCTGAAGATTTTAGAAATACTTTAGAGGATTCTAGACAGAATGTTTTACAAGATGAAAATTGGGTAAAGCAGACATTAACTAAATTGCAGCTTTAAATATAATGCAGATATATGAAAATTGTCCCCATTGCCGGTGACTTCCCAGTCTTTCCATTGGCTCCATTTTGTTTTCCATATGTGTTCCATTTGTGCCTGTCCTTTGGGAGAAATGACTTTATCTATCTGGACCTCTCCAATCATACTATTGTCAAAATTATTTTCCTAATGCACAGACCTTGCCATAGCATTAGTGTGTGCAAGATTTTCTTAGATTTAGTTTATACTTTAGTCTAGATTTTTTTTGGTCCAGACCTGTGTTGTAGGCAATGCATAGTGAGGAAAATTCCCTTTATCAGTGATTTTCTAATTCATCATACCTATTTGTCTATGTGCCATATCCCATTATCTGCTTCTGCTCCATTTCCATTTGCACAAAGCTTCTCTAGAGTAGGAATTGTTTTTTATCTTCATTTCCTTAGCTCATAAAGCAGTTTCTTGCACATCATAAGAGCTTAATAAATGTTTGTTTAATTGTACAGAATTATCAGTCAATGGAACAGGGTAAATATAATGTTAAACATTTATTTAGGAACTATTTATTGTGGTAGCAGGATTCTACTTATGCTAGACAGTCTCCATTCTTTCATGTAGCCAACCCTGCTGCTTTTAACAGTTTCACAGAGGCAAAAGGTTGAGAGGAGCTGATTTGTGCTCTCTTCTTCAGGGAGATTTAGAGGTGGTTGGCACATGGCTCTTTCTATCAAGTCACAGCTTGTTTTCTGCTTTCTCTCAACTTGACACAGAAGCAACTGACTCATTTTCAGTGGGAGGCACAGTGAATCCTGACTTAACTATGTTGACTGTGGCACTCTCAAGCACTCATCAATGGGAGGACTGTCCACATGGAACTAACGATCTACTTCAGACACTTCTCCTCCTTTTCTGGGTACTTCCTGCTCTGATTGGTGCTATGGAACCCAACATACAAGTACATTAGAGTTATTGGAAGGGAGAAACATGATGAAGTAGAAAGTGCCTTAGATTTGGAGATAGAAAGTACAGTTCAAATCTTGACTCTGCCATTTATGATCTAAGTGCCCTTGAGCAAATCTATATTTTTCGGGGCCTCCACTTCTTTATTATTATTATTATTATTTTGGAATTATTTAAAAATTTTTTTAAAAAATTTTTTTAACTTCAGTTTTTTCATTGATACAATGAGATGTTGGACTAAGTGACTTATAAGGTATTTTTGAAATTTAGAATTATGATCTATTCCTGGTTACTGAGCAAGGCAAACTGAGTGGTCCATAAACAGCCTTGTATTTACATAGGGGTGGCCAAATGTCCCAGATAGAGTGTAAGTAAAAGAATGAGTTCCTTATTTGTCCAAAGGATTATAAAGCTGTGCATTAGCTGTGATCCAGAAGTGCCACTACTAGGTCTGTATCTCAAAGAGATCATAAAAGAAGAGAAAGGACTAGCATGGCAAAAATATTTGTAGCAGCTCTATTTGTGGTGGCAAAGAATTAGAAAATGAGTGGATGCCCATCAGTTGGGGAATGGCTGAATAAATTATATCATATGAAAGTAATGGAATATTATTGATCTATGAGAAATGATGAACAGGCTGATTGCAAAAAAGCCTGGAAAGACTTACATGAACTGATGCTGAGTGAAGTGAACAGAACCAGGAAAACATTGTACATAACAACAACAAGATGGTGTGATAATTAGCTATGACAGACTTAGTTCTTCTCAACAATTCAGTGATCAAAAGCAATTCCAATAAACTTTGAATGGAAAATTCCATCTGCATCCAGAAAGAAAACTATGGAGACTAAATGCAGATTAAAACACTATTTTCACATTTTTTTCCTTCTGTTTTTTCCCCTTCTCATGAGTTTTCCCTTTTGTTCTGATTTTTCTCTTCCAATATAACGCATGGAAATATGTAAAAAATGAATGTATGTATAGACCCTAAAAATTAAAATAAAAAAGTAGAATGGGTTCCTCAAATATGACATATTTCTTTTACATAAATAACTTAGAAAATAATTGACAAAGTAACTAATTCCCTAAGGCCTAGACACCTACCTCTCAACTTCCATTCTTGCCCCCAGAGAGTCTTTCAGATGAACCACTTGGCATTGTGTCCTGTCTTGACTCTTTGGAGTCTTACTCTTGCCTTCTGTGAGGTAGTTCTCTCAGAAGCTCATGTAATGCAACAGGACCATCTGCATCAAGATTGGCAGGACCTTGAACAGTCTTTATCATCTGCTGATCCCATTCTACTCAGCACAGTGCCTGGAATATAGTAGTTTAATAAATGTTTATGTATTTATTGATCATTTTTCTTAAAACATAAATCTGACTTTGTTATCACCACTACTCAAATGGCTCCCTGTTATCTCTAGGAACAAATCTAAAAATTTGTCTTTGGCTTTTAAACTACTTCACTACCTTCCCCTTTCCTACTTTTCTGGTCTTCTTATGCTTTATTGCCCTTTCATGCACTCTACAATTGAACTACACAGGCCTACACAGTGCTGTTTTCCAAACACAAAATTCCATCAACCATTCTGTTCTTTTGCACTCATTGTCCCCCATGACTGGAATGATGTTCCTTCTCACCTCCACTTTCTGTCTCCTTTCAAGACTCAGCTCAAATCCCACTGCCTTTAGGAGGCCTCTTGCTTCCCATCATCCCCACCTCCCCCAGATTATCTTCCATTTGTACTGTTTCTAGCTTGAAAGTAAATAGTTATTCATAAATTGTCTCTTCGGTGATAATCTGATCACCTTGAAGGATGGATTGGTGATTTTGCTTTGCTTTATATTCCCAACTCTTATAAAAATGCCTGGGATTTAGTAAGGAAATCATACATGCTTGTTTATTGATTGATTTAAAAGTAATAGCTGATACTTAAATAGTGCTTTGCAGACATTGTCCTATCTGATCCTTTAAAAGATAACCCTGCAAGAGTTAATGACCATACTAAAAAATTTTTTTTCATCTCAGAGTTAATGGTCAAATCTGTTCCCATAGTTAGAAAAACCTAGGGAAAGCAAAGGCTTATAAGAGAAGATGACCATAAAGATATCAGTTAATAGGGTTATCTCTTAATACAGGAATACAGTTTACATACCTAGGTAATCCCCTTACACTTTAAACTTATATTGACACCTTCAGCTCTGAAAACAAATATAATGTTTTGACTTTATATTCCTCTTCATAGTTTAATGATATCCTATCTGAAAGGGAAAGTCTACAAATCATTGATTTTAAAGCCAAGGCAGTTCTTCTTTTCCAGTCACCAATTTATTCATTTTCTGTCTGTTCTCAAAATCTGAGCCAAAAAAGAGCAAAATGGGGAAAAAAAAGAAAGAAAGAAAAAACCCTGCCAGCCAAACATGGCCTCTCCACAGTCAATATTGTCAAATACCACTAAGATTTCTTCAACATTACCAATAGCCAGCTTCAATCTTTTCCTCAAATATTGGAAACAAAATACCTTGTAAAATACATTTTCTCCCACCACCTGCTTTGCTATTAAAACAGCTTCATTTCCTTCCAAAGTCTTTCTTGGAAGTTGACTAAAAGCTAATAGCTTTATTATCTTGCCAGTCTGCAGGCTAGCTGTGAAGTTGCTTAGCAACTTGTATACACAGGTCTTCCAAAGTTCATGAAATAAAGGGGTCGCTCTCCACCCTCCCCATGCCTGTAGAAGGGACTTTTTCCTTGCTATGTCCCTTGTGTCCTTATCCTTCCTTTCTTCTTCCTTTCCCCATCTACCCTCCTCCTCCCAAAAAAGTTTTCTTTTTTGAAAAAAAAATGCCTCTAATCATACAGGAAGATGTATGGCTTTTCAATTTCTTTTTCAAACTCAATAAAACCTAGGTGCAACAAAATGGATTCAAATTATATACTTTTTGGACTTGTGATTTCATTGCTATAGGGAACTTCCAATGAGAAAACTACCTCTACATACATGAGAGCACTTACCTTACAACTCACAGACTCAGAAAACTGCCTAGAACACTTAGAAGTGAAATAATTGCCCTATGCTTAGTCTATATCAGAGGTGAGACTTGAACTCATGTTTTCCTCTAATCACTGTACTATGCAATATACTATATACTATATATAGATTCACATACACTAGGGATTAAATCATGATTCCTCCCCACATATAAACCTAATCATATGCAGTATATACAACACAAAGAAACTGCTAGTTTTCTTTATGTTGCTAATGCTAGATTAGAGCATCAGGAAGGAAGAAAACAAGTAATTATTAAACACAATTTATCAGGCTTTAGGCTAAGCACTTGGGGTACAAATACAAACAAGAAGAAACACAGTTCCTGTCTTCAAGGAACTTACATTCTAATGGGGAAGACAACACACAAAAATAAACTGAAAGAAGGGAGGGAATGAAAGTATTTGGTGTGGAAAATAATTTTGAAGTCCAGAAGCTATAAGCAGGGTTGGGAGAGAAATAAAAGTAAGCCTGGGCTCTTCTACAAAATGGATACCCTAGAAATAACTTCCCAATGGGAGAGGAGAATTACTCAATTACCAACTTCTAAGAGTTGAAATTGGGCAAAAGGTCTTGAGTCGGGACCATAGGGATATTTCAGGTTGAGAGGACTGCAAGGATGGTTAGCTATTTCAGAGGAAAGAGAAGTGATGTGAGGGAAGTTTTAGCATTATAAAACAACTGCACAAAAGTAAACACAATGTTCTTCTATGAACCGCCTATAAATAGTGCAGCCAAAACATAAATTCAGTTTACTTTTGTTGTTGCTAATGTTTCTTCAGTTGTGTTGAACTTGGAATCCCTTTGGGTTTTTTTGTTTGTTTGTTTTTTGTTGTTTGTTGTTTGTTTTTTTGTTTTTTTGTTTTGTTTTTTTTTTTTGGCAAAGAGACTAGAATGCTTTTACATTTCCTTCTCCAGCTCATTTTACAGGTGAGGAAACTGAGGTAAACAGGGTTAAGTGATGTGCCAAGGGTCACAAAATTAGTAAATTATGTACTTATGAAGAAAACAGTTTTCCATCATGGATATGTATAATGATGAATATTCTTAGGCGGCTATAGTCAGAATCATTTTTATATAAATGTGGCAATTTAATCAATTAATTTGTACAGTAAATGAAAATTGATTGAAATAATTGTCAAAAGACTTGGGTTTAAATCCAGACTCTGTCACTTATCTATGTGATTATTGGCAAATCATTCAGTCTTTCAGGGTCTCAGTTTTCTAATTTAAAAAATGAGGAAGTTTGGGCTAAATGGCCTCAAATGTTCCTTCCAAAGTAATAGTTATCATCCTATATTTAACAGCCTATTTTATGGAGCCTTTAAAATGGTGTGTGGATATGTGGATTAAGTAGGGGGCAGGGATTAATTAATTCATTAATTATTTACTATATGCCAAGTACTGTGGACACAAGGAAAGACAAAAACAATTCCTGCCATTGAATAATTTATGTTATCATCATGGAGATAACATGTAAATGTCTAGGTATATACAAGATACATGGGAGGTAATATTAGAAGGTCATGTTCAAGGAATTGGGAGGACTAAGAAAGCTTCTTGTAAAAGTTGGTATTTGTGGGGGGGAAAGGCTATTACAAGGTGCTCTGGGGACCTCCAAGGGTTTTTAAGGCCCTTTCATGAGGTTCACAAGATCAAAATCTTTTCACAATAATGCTAGGATGTTTTAATTTCTGATATGGTAGATATTGATAGATATACCTGCAAAAATAAAAGCTCTTGGGGTGAAGGCATCTTCAATACCCTTACTATTATTATTATTCACCATGTAAAGGGATTCCGAAATCAAACAATCTGAAAACTGTTCTTTTAAAGGATTGGAAAGATTGAAAATCCTTTCCTATGGAAAGGAAGAGAGGCAGTGGACCATGAAAGAAAGAATACATTAGCTGACCAATAACAAAAATATCTGGGAAAGGTTAGAAATCAATACTTAGCCCAAAGGCTCTGGATGGGGCCTCTGTGTTTTAGAAAGATAAAAAAATTCAGGGAGATCTTGCTGAATTTGAGAGCAGGCAAATATCATAGCTTGAATTTTTCAAGAGCCTTCTGGGGCAGAAGGAGAGGGGGAAGGTTTGTAAGAAGGCACCAGGCAAACAGTGCTTTCCTCACCTATCAGAAGACCAAAAAAAAAAAAAAAAAAGACCCCTAACCCCAACCCTTAGGGCAGAAGCAGGGGAGCAGGAAGTAAAAAGTGAGTCTTCATTTCTCAGAATTAGATTTATCTATTTAAACCCAGATAGGCAAGCCTAAGAAGCTAGGCTGTGTGCTTGTAACAGATCTACCTGTAAACTTTGTACTTTAAGACCATTCTGTCATCTGACTTCCTGAGTTTATTCATAGTCTTGTCAACAATTTCTGAAAGGGAAGGAAAGAAATAGGACTACAAAGGCCAGTGAACCTAAAATGTTCCCATTCCCAGGCTAAAAAACTTTTTCCCTTTTTTTTTGGGGGGGGAGAAAGAGGGGGGTAAGGCTCTGATTCCTATCTCTCATTGAAAGACTTTTGAAATGTTAAGAGGATTTATTACTTCAGAAAATCAGGTAGGAAAGTGTAAGATACTAAGATTAGAGGAAGGAAGGAAAGAAGGATGGAAGAAAGGAAGGAAGGAAGGAAGGAAAGAAGGAAGGAAGGGAGGAAGGGAGAGAGGGAGGGAGAGAGGAAGGAAGGAAGGAAGGAAGGAAGGAAGGAAGGAAGGAAGGAAGGAAGGAAGGAAGGAAGGGAGGAAGGGAGAGAGGGAGGGAGAGAGGGAGGGAGGGAGGGAGGGAAGGAAGGAGGGAAGGGAGGAAGGAGGGAAGGGAGGAAGGAGGGAAGGGAGGAAGGAGGAAAGGGAGGAAGGAAGGAAGGAAGGAAGGAAGGAGGGAAGGAGGGAAGGAAAGAAGGAGGGAAGGAGAGAAGGAAGAAAAGAAGGAGGGAAGGAAGAAAAGAAGGAGGGAAGGAGGGAAGGAGGGAAGGAGGGAAGGAGGGAAGGAAGGAAGGAAGAAAAGAAGGAGGGAAGGAAGGAAGGAAGGAAGGAA
>JAJPUD010000187.1:571557-604459 GCA_023553655.1 Myrmecobius fasciatus | reverse complement strand
AGGAAGGAAGGAAGGAAGGAGGGAAGGAAGGAAGGAGGGAAGGAAGGAAGGAGGGAGGGAAGGAGGGAAGGAGGGAAGGAGGGAGGGAAGGGAGGAAGGAAGGGAAGGAGGGAAAGAGGGGAGGGAGGAAGGAGGGAGGGAAGGAAGAAAAGGAGGAAGGAAGGAGGGAAGGGAGGAAGGAAGGAAGGAGGGAAGGAAGGAAGAAAGGAAGGAGGGAAGGAGGAAAGGAAGGGAGGGAGGGAAGGAAAGAAGAAAGGAAGGAAGGAAGGAAGGAAGGAAGGATGGAAGGAAGAAAGGAAGGAAGGAAGGAAGGAAGGAGGGAAGGAGGGAAGGAGAAAGCAGTTATTCTGTGGGTGTAATAGTGATATAGCTGATCTAAGGGTATGCAATTTACTGACTTTAGGAAGATAGTTTCAAATTGCTATTCAGAATGGTTAGATCACTTCACAGCTCAACTAAGAATAGAATAATATGCCTATTGCCCTGCAGTCACTCCAACAGTTGTTATTTTTCTTTTTTGTTCACTTTTATCAGTTTGATGGGTGTATTAGAATTTCAAGTTTGCTTTAACTTGAATTTTTATTCAAGTGATATGGATTATAGGAATTTTTTGTTGTTTTGTTTTTGTCGTATAGTTTTTTATGACCTGCTTGTTTTTTCCTAAACTGCCTATAAAATATTTTTGACTATTTATCTATTGGGGAATGACTCTTATTCTTATATTTTTAAAAACACATTCAATTCCTTGTGTATCTTGACTATTAGACCTTTATCAAAAAAACCAACAACAAAATTCCTCCCTCTCCCTTTAATTGCTTTCCTTTGAATTCTAACTACAATAATTGAGACATACACATACGCAAACAATAATTGTTTGTGACAAAAGCTTTTATTTTCTATTATTAAAGTTGTACATTTTAATTTCTTTGATCATCTCTAACTTTTGTTTGGTCAAAATTTCTTCCCTTTATCCACATTTGTAAAAAGCATTTTCTTTCTTATTCCTCAAATTTATTTATCATATGACCTTTTATATCTAGACATTATATCCATTTGGTTTATTGTGTGGTAAGAGATGTTGGTCTAAATCTATTTTTACCAGTCTTTTTTCTAGTTTTCTCAGAAGTTTTTAATATCAGAGTGAGTTCTTACTCCAGCAGTTGGGTTACTTGAATGTTAAAACCCTATGTTTAATTACTTCTGGGCCTTATGTAGTTAGGTAATTGAACAGATAATTTTTTCTAATTTTAACCAGTACCAAATAGTTTTTTATGATTTTTGCGTTGTAATATGGTTTCAGATATGGTATTTCTAGGACCCCTTTTTTCTACTTTTTCTTGACTTTTTATTTGAATTTTATTTTTTCTGCTTCTAGTTACCAATTGGTATTTTAATTGGTGTGACATTGAAATTTTAAATTAATGCAGTACTTTTATTTTTATTATATTGGCATTCCCCAACAATCATCAACTAATACATTTTATTTAGATCCTCTTCTATTTTTATAAAGAATGTTTTGTAATTATATTCATGTAATTACTTTGTATATTTTGGTTTCTGGACAATCAGGTATTTTATATATTTTGTGGATACATATCCATATCTATATCAATGTATCTATATATTTTGGTGAGGCAGTTGGGGTTAAGTTGCCCAAGGTCACACAGCTAATAAGTGTGAAATGTCTGAGGTATTTGAATTCAGAGCCTCCTAACTTCAGTGTCAGTGCTCTATCCATTGTGCCATCTAGCTGCCTCCTATTAGTGGATATTTTTTTAAGGAACTTAATTTTCTGTTTTTTTCTACTATGTTTTATTGATAATATACCAAAAAGGAAATTACTTTTGTTGATTTGTTTTGTATCTTGCTACTTTGCTGAAGATATAAATTGTTTCAATTAATTTTTGTTTACTATATGGTTCTCTAATTAAACTATCACATTACCTAAAAAAGTAAAATAAAGACTTTGTTTCTTCTTTGTCTATATTAATTCCTTCAATCTCTGTTTCTTGTTTTGTTGTTATAGGTATAGCTAGCAGTTTTAAATTATGCTTTCCTTTCAGATCTATTCTTAACTTTCAGACTTCATCAGTTATTTCTGTTACTGTCTCATTTCTTCTCTTTGAACCAGTCAACCATCTTCCTTAGCTTGGAATATCTTACTCTCTGAAGGACCCATCTCCTTCTCCTATAGTTCCTCCTGGGGTCCCCCCAGGGTCATGGCAGCCTTCATTCCTTTCTTGATTCTGTTTCTTATTGACAGATTTCAAAACCATGCCACCATGAAGAGCTTAACATGGTGCCTGGCACAGAGTAGACATTTAATTATTATTTTTTCTTCATTTTCAAAGAGGACCATCACATCAGGGAAATAATGCCATGATAGGCAAGTGAATTGGATTTAAGTTGAGGGGCTGTCCAAAATTACCTGCCTCACTTTCCCCTCCAGAGCCATCTGGGTACAGTGGCAGGATATAGATCAGGATGACTAGAAATGGCCCTGGATGAAATAGGAGAATTTGGCCTTTTCAAACTAAGGTCTTCAACGGTTTTCAGTAAATGTTTATTGATTGATCATATCAAATATCTTCATGTCTGCACCCCATTTTCTCCCTGTCTGCTTCTGAACTCCCTTTTACATTTGTTTTCTATATTTAGAATGTAAATTCCTTAAGGACAGGGATAGTCTTTTTTCTACCTTATATTTGTCTCTCCAGTATTTATCATGGTGCCTGATACATTTATTTTGCTGTTGCTAGTTGGTAGTCTTCAGTCAGCTATGACTGTGACCCCATTTGGGATTTTCTTGGCAAAGATATTGCTTTCTTCTCCAGCTCATTTTACAATTAAGAAAACAGTATTAAGAGACTTGTACATGATCACACTTAGTAAGTATCAGAGACTAAATTTGATTTCAGGGCTTCCTGTCTCTAGGCCCATCACTCTATCCACTGTGTTACCTAACTGTCTACCTGGCACATAGTTACTACTTAACAAATAATTGTATTTCCTAAATTAAAATATCAAACAATAGCAGTGACAACGGACATATCTGCTTTACCTCTTATCTTAATAGAAAAGCCTCTAACCCTTCTTCATGATCATGATAACTTCTGCTTCACTTTTGAAATGTTCACTAACCACCTGTTTACTAATACATGTTAAAATTTTGCCAGGAAATGAATTTAAGCTCTTATAACCTATAGTTTAAACAATCTACTTTCTTCTTATTATTGAAAATAAGAGAACAACATTTACACATCTCCAGACCTGGGCTTTTATTTTAATCAAATCAAATTAGGAATTTATTATTTTTAATATATATATATATATTATGCATATATATAATTTTTATAACAATGCAAAAATAAATCTTTAATATCAACAACATGACATAACATACATATGTTTATTGATTAAATCTTTTATAATTTTTATATTCAAAACTTTAAAATAACTACAATATTATTAACATGCAAAAGCAGAATTGTGCTTGAAAATATCTGATAATTTTGGTCATTGCTTTTCATAATCCCACTTTATTGTCTTGTAGACCTTCTCCAAAAGGTGTTCATAATTTAGAAAACTCTGTCTTGTGGTCTTAAAGAATAGCTTAAGGCTCACAGATATTGTGACTTGCCCATGGTGACATAGTAAATATCAGGAGTGATTGTATATGAGTCAATAAATATTTATTAAGTATCTACTATGTACCAGGTCCTGGGTCAAATTACTTTAGGCAAAAAGGGATTAGATCTGTTATTTAACTAGTGTAGAAATCTCTAAGGAGAAATTTCCTCTACCATTCTTAATTAGCTCTTTTTCTGGGACAGTCACAGAGATTTGCTTAGAATATGAAAAGTTAAGTGATTTGTCCAAAGTCATGTAGCCACTATGGATTAGAGATGGAATTCAAACCCAACTCTTCTGGTTTCTGGGTCAGTTTTTATACACTAAATTAGGGCTTCTTAAGCTTTTTCTCCTCAGAAACCCCTTTCCTCCAAGAAATTTTAAGCAGCCAGCCCCAGGTATATAGGTATATAAAATAGCCATACAAATGAAACATTTCTCAAATAAAGAAGTTTATTTTAAAACAATTTTTTGATGTAATATAATTTTATCACTTATTAAAAATGAAAAGCAAATTTGCATTCTAATGAGTTGGATGTGCTTATTATTACATAAAGAATTAAATCTTGGTGGAATATTTGATATCTTTTATTGTTGCCAAATTGACTGTCACATTCAGTGAGGTGACCCTATATGAGGTCACAGCCTAGAGTTTTAAGAACCTTTGCACTAGGTAATAACTACAATACAAAATTATATATAAGAGTTCTAAAGAACTGTATAAAATCAAGTTATCATCATTGTCTGAGAGTTTCCTCATAGACCCCTCTGGATTTCACAAAACAGTAGAGGTATATTCCCTGTTTTGCCTTTCCCAGAGACCCATATTACATGTCATATCCTAAGACCAAGAACTGAGGTATTCTCATAGGTGTAAATACTAGATGTATTTGTGTGACCAGGCGCACACTAATGTTCCAGCAATTGTCTGCTCATGGTGGGGAATGCTAGGATCCAGAGAATATTTGAGCCAGCTTTCCCAACATCTTACATTCCTGTGTTACTGTAGCTGCCACTTTCTGCGTATTGTACCCACTTGCCCTCTAAAACTTATTTGAGGCTATGTTATTTAGTAATTGGGTTGGTCCCAAATCTGGGACCTCTCTACTCCACAATACAACATAGTACAATGTTTACCATATGATAGATGCAATACAATGATACAAAATGACACCATTTAATATGATATGATAAAATACAATCTATTATACAATATCATTTAAAGGATATAATACAATATGATACATTGTAAAACAATATAACACAATACAAAACAAAACAAAAACACAGCACAATACAACCATGTGTTAATTCTTTTTTTTGTTGTTGTTAATTCTTTTATTATGTACCAAGTACTATGATAAACCCTGAGGATCAAATCAAAAAGGAAAGGCAACTGTGTCCAGGGACAATCTCACATGCTCTGGTAATACTTGTTCCAGTTCAGGTCTTCCAGGCTCTCTGCCCTCCTCCTCCTTGCCCCTAGAGACCCCAATTCTTGTCTGGAGCTCCAGCCAGCTATATAATAAGATTAGAGAAAATGCAACTAGACTTTTTTTTTTTTTTTTTTTTTACCCTTTGACTCCTCTGGCTACTTTGCTTTTCATGACTCAGCTTTTAGTACATGGTCTTGGAACTTTAATAGATTCAAGGAAAGAAGAGGGAAAAGTTAAAATTTTACATTTTAAAAAGATGTATCCCCAGTTAGCCATTCTTAAACTCCACTGGGGGCCCTTCATGGCAATATGACAGGTTGAAAGGACAAGGAGCAATTAGAAAGATTTTCTTTTTTTTTTTCTTTTTTTTTTTTTAAATAAAGGAGGTAAGGCAGGAAGGCTTCAACTAAAAAGGAGCCACCTACAAAGTTTTTATTTTTAAAGCATAATAAAATTGTCTCTAGTCTCATTTTCTGAAGGACTGGCCGTGACATTTTATTTCCTCTAGGGTTCCCTGAAAGAATTAGGGAGATCTTTTTTTTTTTAATCTGCCTCCCACTGTGTTGGGTCCATTTTAGGGACCCAGGAACTATCATCCCACTTCCATTTAGCCACTCATCATCAGATTAACTTTTTCAAAATAATATTTATTTCAAAGACATAGCCAAGAACATATACAATCGCATCTACCCCACCATCTAAAGCCCTGGGTTGGGGGTGAGGACTGTAAGGAAGGAGGGATAATTCATAATTTAGCTCTGTTCTTGCAGGCTTGGTCCCAATGATTTCTAGTTCAAAACTGTCATTTTAATGTAACCTTTTGCTAGTCTGGTATCTCAGTACCCTTGTTTTTCAATATGTCATTGTTAGTCATGCTGAAATATCTGGATTGGATTCTTGGACAACCAGATCCCAGTGGCTCACACTCTGCAGACTCCACAATCTACACCTGGAAAAGCATTGACAAAAAAGACAAAATCAGGCCTCTTTCTTGGGAACCAATAGATCAAAGGTGGACAGAGAAAGAGAAGGAGGACCCAAGGCTCTTCCCAATTATCACTTGATTAAGAAGTCACCTTTTCCCTTCCTCAGTTATCAGTGCTGAAAAAGACATAGTCTGGGCTGAATCGGGTCATTTTATAGATGCCCTTAGTCCTAGCTATGCAATTAGTGGAAAAAAGCTTCCTCCCAACTCCATGACAGGTCAACACAGAAAATTCACGAATGCCCAATTCTCATTGGATTTTCTCAGAAGTACTCTTCCCATTTTAGGTGGTCTAGGCATGTGCCCAATTCCCAATGCAAAAGTAAAGTTTAGTTGTTAATTAATTTAGTCTATAAATGATATCCTTTATGATTGAGTATTCAGTAAGTATTTGGTTTAAAGAAAATTAACTAATGAAATGTGCTATGCATACCTCTGGCTGCCATACTCCCCTACTCTTTTTTTTTTAAATTTTATTTATTTATTTATTAAATTTTATTTTATTTGCAAAACATATGTATGGGTAATTCTTCAACATTAACCCTTACATAGCTTTCTGTTACAAATTTTTTCTCCCCAACTCCCCACCCCTCCCCTAGATGGCAGGATATCCACTACATGTTAATTATGTTAAAACACTTGACAAATCGAATATATGTATACATATTTCCAAACTTATCATTGTTGTTCAAGAAAAATCGTATCTACAAGAAAAAAAAAACAGAGAAAGGAAACACAATGAAGCAAACATCAATAGAGAGCATGAAAATGTTATGTTGTGGTCCATATTTCACATCCCTCTCTCTGGGTGTATATGGCTTTCTTCAGTGAACAATTGGAAGTGGTTAGAAACATTTCATTGTTGAAGAGAGCCACATCCATCAGAATTGATCGTCATATAATATTGTTGTTGCCGTGTATAATGATCTCCTGGTTCTGCTCATTTCACTCAGCATCAGTTCATGCAAGTCTCTCCAGGCCTCTCTGAAATCGTGCTGGTGGTCGTTTCTTACAGAACAATAATATTCCATAATATTCATATGCCATAATTTATTCAGTCACTCTCCAATTGATGGGTATCCATTCAGTTTCCAGTTTCTAGCCACTACAAAAAGGGCTGCCACAAACATTGTTGCACATGTGGGGCCCTTTCCTTCCTTTATTATTTCTTTGGGATATAAGCCCAAATAGAAACACTGCTGGCTCAAAGGGTATGCACAGTTTGATAATTTTTTGAGCATAGTTCCAAATTGCTTTCCAGAATGGCTGTATCCGTTCACAGTTCCACCAACAATGCATCAGTGTCCCAGCCTTCCCACATCCCCTCCAACATTCATTATTAACTTTTCCTATTATTTTAGCCAATCTAACAGGTGTGTAGTGGTACCTCAGGGTTGTTTTGATTTGCATTTCTCTGATCAATAGTGATTTGGAGCACCTTTCCATGTGACTACAAATAGTTTTAATTTCATCCTCTGAAAATTGTCTGTTCATATCCTTTGACCATTTATCGATTGGAGAATGGCTTGAATTCTTCTAAATATGTGACAATTCTCTATATATTTTAGAGATGAGACCTTTATCAGAACCCTTAAATGTAAAGATGATTTCCCAATTTATTGTTTCCCTCCTAATCTTGACTGCATTGGTTTTGTTTGTACAAAAACTTTTTAACTTAATATAGTCAAAGTTATCTATCTGGTTTTCAATTGAGAGTTCCAGTTCTTCTTTGGACATAAATTTATTCCATCTCCATAGGTCTGAGAGGTAAACTATACTACGTTCCTCTAATTTAGTTACAGTATCACTCTTTATATCCAGATCATGAACCCATTTAGATCTTATCTTGGTATGTGATGTTAGATGTGGGTCAAGCCCTAATTTCTTCCACACTAGTTTCCAATTTTCCCAGCAGTTTTTGTCAAATAGTGAGTACTTATCCCAGAAGCTGGGTTCTTTATATACTCCCCTACTCTTGACTCCAAGTTTTAGATAAACCCACAGCATGCTTGGGAAAGGGGACAAGAAGGTCAAAGTAGCTGGGACAGCTGTCACCCCACTGATTGCCAGGGTTGACACAGCCGTCTCTCTGGAATCTTTGACAGATTGGATTAAAGAGGGATCTGCTTGTAGTCATGATGGCTGTCAGCCTAAATGCCATTCTGACATTTGGGGAAACATTCTCATCTAATTGTTAGTTGTTTCAGGGCAGAAAGACTGCCTTTTTGTTCCAATAACTGGGAAAAAAACAATAGATTTTTGTCTAGATCCACCTCTCCATCTCCTTTTTTGAGATTTGGGGAGAAATAAACTGGAAACACCCCAGTTAAATCAGCCAAACCTACTGAGCCATTCATTTAACAGGGCAGCTCTTAAGTGAGGTGCTTTTATTATTGATCTTACCAACAAAAATATTTATAATTATTTTCTAATATGATTCTGCACTACCTGCCATACAAAAAGAGCTTCTATATACCTTTGAGAATTCAGGACCTGAAGCAGGTGTTTGCTATTGCAGAGGAAATACATGCATTAAAAAATAGACAATATATTCATAAGACACTTCATATTTGTACAATGATCTTGACCTTTCAGGGCCCAGCTATATGTGTGCATTATCATCTGCATTTGAGACAAAACAGTTCTGAGAGAAAGACAGAATGGGTATTGTTGACATAATTTGACAAATGCTGAAAGTGAATCCCAGGGATGTTAAATGATTTGCCTAATATATCTAGATTATGAATAGCAAAGCTGGGACTAGAATCCATATCTCTTGACTTCCAGTCATTGAAACATTGATTTCAAGCTGGAAGGGATCTTGGAGGCTGAGTCCAACTTCTTCATTTTACAGATATGAAAACCAAGTCCCAGAGAAGGGAAGCAATTCATCCATGATTACACAATTAGTAAGTAAGAGAGGCGGAGTGGAGGTTCTTTAATTCCAAACAAGCATATTTTTTCCTTGCTAATTGAATAAGCTTTGAACAGTCAAAACTACTTCCAACATACCACACAAAATTTATTATTTTTTTCATATATCTGATAAAAATTTAAGGCTAAAGGAACAAACCATATTATAAAAATTATCAGTAATTATTACAGCTCCATTTTTCCTGTGTGACTCTGTCCTTGAGTGTTACTCAAAAATACCTCAGCAATACACATGTTGGCTTTACAGCATATATAACCAAGTCTTGTGCCTTTTCACTGTAGTAACTCTTCACTATAGGTTGGAGAGACACCAAGGAATTGTTAGAGTTGAATGTTTAGCAGAGTTGGAACAAAAAGGAATTTGCCTTCATCTTCCTAATTTGTCAGGGAAGGCTTGCAGTAGGAAGGAAACTTTCAGGATGTTTGACTGAAGGAAGATAGTTTGGCAAACTTTGGAGCAGTGATGGGGTTTCTGTCAGAAAAGAGGTATCTTTGAATCTTGCTCTATCTTGTTCTATACATTAGATAACACTTCTTCTATCTGTCCCTTTTATATAATTCTGCTATTGTGTTCTTCTCTGACCACGTGGTAATGAAATTCTCTCCATGCCATTAAGCATTCCTGTAAATGAGTCAATTATTTTAACAAGTTTCTAATTGTGATACTAGATCATAATTCATGTATGCATAAATATTTTGGCATCTGCCAAAAATACTTCATCTTCCTGGTGACTCATGAATTGTCCTGCCACCTTCTCCTTTTCCTTCCCTCACCCTAATTTCTGGAGACAGTCATTGGGATTGTTGTGTGTCCTCTCAACTATCCTTTCTATCAGGCACTAATTTTGAAAAATTACCTAAAGATGACTTAGTTTTCATTTTTTAGTATGTGACTGAATAAATCTGATTTATTCTTTTATTTTTTATTTTTTTATAAAGCTTTTTATTTACAAAACATATGAGTGACCTTTCAACATTGACCTTTGCAAAAAACCTTTTTTTTTCCCAAGCTTTTCCTTTCCTTCCCCCCACCCCTCACCCCTAGATGACAGGTAATCTAATACATGCTAGATAGGATAAATTATATGACAAATACAATATAATAAATTATGGTATATGAATAAATACAAAATAATAAATTATGGTATATGAATGTTATGGAATATTATTGTTCTGTAAGAAATGACCAACAGGAGGATTTCAGAGAGGATTGGAGAGACTTGCATGAACTGATGCTGAGTGAAATCAGCAGAACCAGGAGAACATTATACACAGCAACAAGACTATACGATGATCAATTTTGATGGACATGGTTCTCTTCAACAATGATGTGATTCAAACCAGTTGTTCTGTGATGAAGATAGTCATATACATCCAGAGAGACGCCTGTGGGAACTGAGAGTGAACCACAATACAGCATTTTACCGCTTTCTGTGAATATTTCCATGCATTTTGTTTTCCTTCTTAGGTTGTTTTTTTCTTCTTCTCTTTCTACATCTGATGTTTCTTGTGCAGTAAGATAACTGTATAGATATGTATACATGATTTATTCTTTTAAAACATTCTATTTAAATATTTAGGGGCAGCTAGGTGGGACAATGGATAGTGAAGTCAGGAGGATCTGAGTTCAAATCTGGTCTCAGACACTTAACACTTCCTAGCTGTGTGACCCTGGGCAAGTCACTTAACCCCAATTGCCTCAGCAAAAAAAATATATATATATATATATATATATTCTTTTTTTAAAAAAGTATTTCATTCTTAACTTTTGGAATATAACAAGCATTTTCATAACATAGTATAATTAAAAATTGATTACATATAAAACTGCAAATCTATTATGAACAATTTTCTATTCTTTTTAAGTATAAAATAAATTTATCATGTAAATTTCTTCTTTTTTCTCTCCTTCCTTCTTTTCCCTAGAAATGGTTATCACATTTAGGCACATATATGTAAAATTATTCTATACATACTTCTAATTTGAAGTTTTTTCTATGGATGTAGTTAGCATCTTTCTTCATATGTCCTTTATAGTTAATTTGATGGAATAAACATTTTTAACTTGTGTGTGTGTGTGTGTGTGTGTGTGTGTGTGTGTGTGTGTGAGATGGACCTCTTTGACAGTTCACTGAGGCCTATGAGTCCCTTCTTAAAATGATGTTTGAAACACATAAAGTAAAATGCATAGAATTATTAAGGTAATCAATCATACTGAAATACAATTGTCAATCTAATTTATAAAATAATTAGGACCCCAGGTTAAGAAACCCTGTATAGAGGATACAGGGTTTAGAAAAAAATATGTGCAATCATCCATGGTGGAAGAATCTCCTATCCCTTTTCTCTTTGCTTTTAAAGAACCAGATTCAGTTTCCTCTGCCTGAGAATCTCTTCCAGGCATATTTAAACAAAGTGGAAATTTAATTAAAAGTTAAAGTGACACTCTGCACTTCCTAGATATTTTTCATCTAAGGAATTCAAAGGTCCATTTTCTGAATTGTGTTTGACCTATTCTCTCCTTGACTCATCAATCAGTTTTTCATAATGAAGAATACCTTAGTTGCTCACTCTTACCCATTTTCTTCTAAAAACAAAGAAACATTGAATCATATGGAAACTGGAATGGGATCTCCAAGTGAGAATTCTAGAGCTTCCCAGGAGGTAGCCTGAACTCAGAGAGGGAGAATAGATTAGGCATTCAGTCAATATTTCAGAGAAGACAAGTCATATCCCCATCCCTGCTCTCACTTGCTTGCTTACTCTGTGCCTCCACATTCTAGCTTCTTAAATAGAATTATTTAATTATTCAATTAATCAGTTTTGGCAAGGCAATCTTGGTAAAGTATCAAGTATCTGGATTTGAATTCAAGTCCTCCTGACTTCAAGGTTGGTGCTCTATCTACTTCTTCACCTAGTTTTCCCTCTTTCTCCCTTATGGATTCTTTCTCCCTTAATACCTAAAATGTCTTTGTAAAGATAATCATAAAAACCATGGTTAATATTTTTATAGACTTTTTAAGGTTTATAGCAAACCTTATTTGATCTTCATTCTAATTTCCATTTTGCTGATGAGAAAAGGATAGATATTATCATTTTGATAAAGGGCTTCAAAGGCTTGACAGAAAGAATAAGGGTGAGTCAGAGTTATTTCCTTTTCTCCTTCTTCTCCTCCTCCCCAGATAAGTTGTTCACCTTCATAACATAAATATATACATTCTCCTTAAGGCATCATTTGGTAAATGAACCCATCTCCTCCATCCTGGTGTACAAAGGTAATATACTTTGCTGGAATAGCAGGAAAAAATCTTTTCCCTGTTGGATATGGAGCCCAGTTTGAATAATGACTTGTGTGTTATCTTCTACAACTGTGAGATTTTCCAGCAAACTGAGATCTTCTCCAGCAAATTGTTTATTTGACATTATTACTAAGATTATTGTTTATCACTTGCATTGCAGCTTAAAGACACAAGGACAGGTAAAGGACAAGGAAAAAGAGAAAGCTTGTTTCAAATACAGAAAAAAAAATAAAATGATATCACAACCCATACTTACAAGTCACCAGGTATTTTCTGCAACATATTAGAGAGAAGAGGAGATACTATTTACTCTGGCAGTCACCCTAGAGGAAACTAAGGTCTAGGAAGGACATCTCTAAAGAAGACAGGTAGAAAATGAAGAAATAAACTTGTCTTTTTCTCCCAGTCTTATGTGCCAAAGATAATGCTATTCAGCAGAAGGAAAATAAAATGATGGGTGAGAATATTTCTCCGTAGATCAGGGCTATTCTTGGCATCTGTGAGTGGCTTGTATCAAGTCACATCCTGGTGTTTCCTTCCTCCCTTCTGACATTTTTATGTAATCTATCTGTTGATTGAGAAAAAAAAAACAGACTAGGTTCAGATATCAGACCATCAATAATAATATGATGGCTTGCCCCTCACCCAGATAAATCTGGAAACATTTAAATTTGCTATGTATCTGGGATATTCATGTCAAAACAGCAGTTAGTCTTTAGGACCATCAGTAATAATAATGCACATAAAGATATTACTTACAAAATTAGGGCTTGACCCATACCTAACACCACATACCAAGATAAGATCTAAATGGGTCCATGATTTGGATATAAAGAGTGATATTATAAGAAAATTAGAGGAACATAGTATAGTTTAGCTCTCAGACCTCTGGAGATGGAATAAATTTATGTCCAAAGAAGAACTGGAACTCTTAATTGAACACTAGATAGATAATTTTGACTATATTAAGTTAAAAAGTTTATGTACAAATAAAACTAATGCAGACAAGATTAGAAGGGAAGCAATAAATTGGGAAATCATCTACATTTAAGGGTTCTGATAAAGGCCTCATTTCTAAAATATATAGAGAATTGTCTCATATTTGTAAGAATTCAAACCATTCTCCAATCGATAAATGGTCAAAAGATATGAACAGACAATTTTCAGATCATGAAATTAAAACTATTTCTAGTCATATGAAAAGGTGCTCCAAATCACTATTGATCAGAGAAATGCAAATTAAGACAACTCTAAGGTACCACTATAATGGTAATGATGAATGTTGGTGGGGATATGGGAAAACTGGGACACTGTTACATTGTTGGTGGAGCTGTGAGCAGATCCAGCCATTCTGGAGAGCAATTTGGAACTATGCTCAAAAAGTTATCAAACTGTGCATACCCTTTGACCCAGCAGCATTTCTATTGGGCTTATATCCCAAAGAGATCTTAAAGGAAGGAAAGGGTCACACATGTGAAAGAATGTTTGTGGCAGCCCTTTTTGTAGTGGCTAGAAACTGGAAACTGAATGGATGCCCATCAATTGGAGAATGGCTGAATAAATTATGGTTTATGAATGTTATGAAATATTATTGTTCTGTAAGAAACGACCAGCAGAATGATTTCAGAGAGGCCTGGAGAGACTTGCATGAACTTATGCTGAGCAAAGTGAGCAGAAGCAGGAGATCATTATACACAGCAGCAACAATACTATTTGATGATCAATTCTGATGGATATGGCTCTCTTCAACAATGAAATATTTCAAACCAGTTCCAATTGTTCAGTGAAGAAAACCATATACACCCAGAGAGAGGCATATGAAATGTGGACCACAACATAACATTTTCATGCTCTCTATTGATGTTTGCTTCATTGTGTTTCCTTTCTCTGTTTTTTTTTTCTTGTAGATACGATTTTTCTTGCACAACAATGATAAGTGTAGAAATATGTATACATATATTCGATTTGTCAAGTATTTTAACATAATTAACATGTAGTGGATTTCCTGCCATCTAGGGGAGCGGTGGGGAAGAGGGGGGAAAAATTTGTAATAGAAAGCTTTGTAAGGGTCAATGTTGAAGAATACCCATACATATGTTTTGCAAATAAAAAGCTTTAATAAAGAAAAAAGATATTACTTACAAAACAGACAAATAGGATTTGCATTTGAATTCAATAGCAAAAAACAAACTCACAACACTAGCATAAAATGATCATAGTGATGACAATGACAGCTATGCAATGCTTTCAACTTCACTAAGAATTTTAATATCCTTTAATACCCAAAAATTCATTGGGAAATGTGTATAAACAACATCACAATTCTATGAGATTGATAGCATGGGGATTATTATTGTCATTGTTCCCATTTTACAGATGAAGAAATGGAGTCAGAGGTTTTAAATGACTTGTCCAAGTAACTTGTCCACACAGCTGTTGAATGTCAAAGGCAATATTTGAACTCAAGTTTTCCTGACTCTAGTCCCTAATGCAGATAGAAATAAATCCTTTTTAAAAATATTACTTTTTTTTAACATTTGCTTTAAAAATTTTTGAATTCCAAATTCTCTCTCTTTTTCTCTCTCTCTAGATCTCAGTCTCTCTCTGTGTCTCTGTCTCTTTCCCTGTCTCTCTCTCACTTCCTTTGCCCATCTGTCTGTCTGTCTCTCTTTTTCTCCCTCACTCTCTCTCCAGCCCCCCTCTCACCCACTGATAAGGAAAGCAATATGATATCAATTATACTTGTGAAATCATGCAAAATGTATTTCCATATTAGCTATATTCAAAAAACAAACCAAAAATAAAAACAGGAAAAATAAAGTTTTAAAAATACATGCTTTAATCTACATTAAGAATTCATCAATTTTCTCTCTGCAAGCACATAGCATTTTCATCATGGTTCCTTTGGAATTGCCTTAGATCATTGCTTTGATAAGATTAGCTAAAACTCATAGATGATCATAATTATAATATTGCTATTACTATGTACAATGTTCTCTTGGTTCTGCTCACTTCATTTTGCATCAGTTCATATGTCCTCTCATGTTTTTCTGAAACCATCCTGCTCATTATTTCTCATACTACAATAGTTTGTTTTTTTTTAAAATAATAATTATATTCCACAACCTGTATAGCCATTCCCTAATTGATGGGCATCCCTCCAATTTCCAATTCTTTACCAACACAAAAAGAGCTACTATAAATATTTATGATGCATATAGTAATGGTATTGCTGGATCAAAGGGTATGCACAGTTTTATAGCCTTTTGGCCATATTTCCCTATCATTCTCCAGAATGGTTGGATAAGTTCACAGCTGCACCAATAATGCAGTAGCATATCTATTTTCCACATTGCCCTCCAGCATTTGTCATTTTTCTTTTGTGAATTAGCCAATGTGATGGGTGTGAGGTAATGTCTTAGAATTGTTTGTGGTACTCTTAGCATCTTCTATAAAATCATAGAAAGTATAGGGGAATGATCTTATTAACTGAATAGAGTGGCTTGGTGAGAGTGACAAACCACTATTCAGCAATACGAAGCTTTCAGTTTCACTAAGTACTTAATATCCTTTAGTATCCAATAATTCATTGTGAAATATATGTAAACAACATCACAATTCTATGAGATTGGTACCCATTTTTATGAGAAATGGTTCCCATTTTCAGATGAGGAAATGGAGTCAGGGGTTTTAAATGACTTGCCCAAGTAATTTGCCCACAATAGCTATTAAATGTGAAAGGCAATATTTGACTAAAGAGAATACAACAAATCTATTTTGATCCAGACACTAGTGTATAGTCCCAGAAATATAAAACATGGTCTCTGCCCTCATATTGCTTACCAATTGCAAGGAGCTTTGGGTTGTGCCTATCAAAACCCTTTGTAACCCAGACTTCTCTTAACTTTTCAGTCTTTTTACTCCTTACTCCCTTTCATGTGCTCCTTAACATTGGCCTCCTTTCTATTTTATGAATTTTCTATTCATGAATTTTATCAATAAGGCTCTCCTTAAGCCTGGAACATACTCCCTCCTCAACTTTGGCTTTTTGGATTATTACTGACTTAACTGGATTCCTTTGGGTTCTACCTAAAATCCCATCTTCTATAAGAAGTCTTATTCAATCCCTCTTAATTCTAATGCCTTCCTTCTGTTAATTATTTCCTATTTATCTTGCTTATAGCCGAATTTGTGCATATTTATTTGTATGTTGTCTCCTTCATTAATTGTTAGCTCCATAAGGACAGGGACTGTCTTTTGTCTATTTTCTTATATCTATGTTTACCACAGTGCCCAATACATAATAGGTACTTAATAAATGTACATTGATTGACTTCACAATTGTCCCAACTAGAAATGAGTCTTCCCTTACACTTTCCATATTATTCTTGTACTATGTTCTACAAATTTATCCTTTTTATTTGTATTACACTAATATGTATATGTTTTAATCCCTTTGTTATTGTTTTTCAGTCATTGCAGTCATATATGACTCTTCATGACCTTGTATAGGTTTTTCTTAGCAAAGATAATGGAATAGTTTGCTGTTTCCAGCTCCAGCTCATTTTACAGATAAGGAACTTAGACAAACAGGGTTAAGTGACTTGCTCACAATCACACAGCTTTTAAGTCTCGGAAACCAAATTTGAACTCAAAAAGATAAGTCCTGATTTCAGGTGCTATATTCTAACCACTGTACCACATAGCAGCTCTACTAGACCTGCTTAGACTTAACCTCCCTAATTAGAGAATAAATCTTTTAAGGGCTGATAACTTTTTTAAAATCAGTTTTCCCCAGCGCCAGCTATAATGACCTAACCTTAGTACTTAATAAATGTTTGTTACATTCAATTGAATTGAGCACAGACTAAAGAAGCCCATTTCTATAACATGTGTTGTAATTTGCCTATAACTTACAGAATAAAAATAGTCTGGAAATTCTTTGTGACATTTCATGTAATTCAGTTATTTTTAATGCACAGACAATAATATGGTTCTAACCACTTCATTAGCCCATTTTCGTGCTCTCTTCATAATATTCTGTGTCAATGTAATACAAACATATTTGCACATGTTTCATGCTGGCTTACCTGGCCATCTGTGCTTTCCATTTTTCCTTCCAAAGTCTGAGGAAATAATTGAATATTTTGTGAGTCAGGCTTATGTCCTTTAATTGGCATTCCACCCTGCTCTTTGTCTGCCCCTTAAGGTAAAAGTAAGCAGATACCTGATAGAAATGCCCAAAGTGAGCCCCTCAGGAAATACATCTGCTTTGGATCAGGTAACTTGTGATTCCAAGAGGATCTAGGCTGATTTTCACAGATGCAAATGACTCTGTCTGCCCCAGATGCTGTAAAGAAAAGAAAGGTTTTTCCTAAATTCTCTCTTCCTGGCCCTGAGGTACAAAAATCTTTCTGAAAGGAAGGCTGTGATAATGAGAAGGACATATTCTACCAAGTGTTTCATTTCCTCTGTAAGGAAAAGAAACTAATTATTTCCGGAGTTAGTGGACTCTTGCTTAAGCAGCAAATGTTGATGGGACAATATAACTTCATTCAGCAATCTCGTTGCCTTTTTCTTTTTAGGCTTTTAGAGATAACAAATGGAGTTGAGAGACTTATATAAGGTAAAAAAGTTAAACATTTTTTTGATAATAAGGTAATATATTAGATAACACACATATATGTGTGTATATGTATCTATACATATGTTTATATATATATATATATATGTGTGTGTGTGTGTGTGTGTCTATGTGTGTGGAGGGGGATTGTAAGAGATAGAGTAAGAGAAAGGGAGAGAGGGAGAGAGGGAAGGAGGAAAGAAAGGGGAGGAAGAGGGAGAAAGAGACAGAGAGACAGAGACAGAGAAGGAAGGAGAAAGAGCTCAAAATTTTGCTAAAGGAATTAAATTGGGCAATGGCCTAATTTATGTGAAATATGAGAAAATGTAGAGTTTGAAGGGAACTCAGAATCTCATTTATCTGATCCATATCTGAATAAGAATTCCTTCTATCTCTTATCTAACAAGTGGTCCATTTAGACTTGTTTTAAGATGGAAGAAGGAGAGTATAGAAGAACAACTCTCTGTCAATCAAGGTAGCCCATTCTACTTGGAATTTTTTTTTTTTTATATCATGCCTCAATCTACCTTTAAACAAATTCCACCCATTGCTCCTAATTATGCCCAAGCATAATTAGGGCATATCTATGCTCAAGCAGAACATATCTAATACCTCTCCCATGACACCTCTTCAAATACTTGCAGACAGCTAGCATGCTTCCTTGTATTTTCTCCAGGTTAAGCAACTCTACATTCTTCACTGAATTCTTACTAAGGATGATCTCAAGGTCCTTTACTATCTTGGTCAGTCAATTAGCATTTAACAAGTCCCTACTATGTGTGACATTGTTAAGTGCTAGAGCAAAGATCTCAGGCAGAGCCCTTGTTATTGCTCATTCCTTGCCACTGACATCATGAAGAAAATATCTTGACTTGGGTATGACTTGAGTTTTAGTGAGGCAGAGATGCATGAAGTCATTCTCCTTGCTCTCTTCTTCAGGGTCATGGAGTCCAGTGGCAAGACAAAAGTCAAGATGACTGATGATGATCCAGGATCAGGCAAAAGATCCTGTCTTCAAGAAGCTCACAATCTAATAGGAAAGAGATTATACAAACAAAGCACATAAAATATGAAGAGAAAATAATAAAGAGAAGGCACTTGTGATTTATAAAAAGTTCAAGAGACATAGTTTCAGGACAATTAATCATTTTATTAATCATGCAATAATTAATTAAAGTGTCAGTGACACTTTTAAATGCCCAAAACCCTTCATGGAATCCACTCAATGCTTCTGAATCTTTGGAAAAGTGTTTTCCTGAGGATGAAATCAAATCTATTTGGTTAACAATTAATGAAGAATAAATATTATAATGAGAAATGGGCTTATTCTAATGAGGATCTGGGGGGATATAACTCTGATTGTTCAGTCTTGATCAAAGAGACTTATTCATACCCATATCATCCCTTCTAGGGTAATCTAGACCAAAGGGGAAAATCTACATATTTCCAGACCAGTTTGAGTAAAAGACAATGAGCTGGAATCTATCAATTCACCTAAGGTAAAATTTTTTTGAACAGATCTGAGGTTTTCCTCTCATTATCAGCCCTGCACTTTAAAGCCTGCCTGAATAACCTACAGGGTCTGATTTTTGAATGAGGATGTAGAAAAGGGAAAAACCTCGGCCTTAATTTGATAATTAGTTATTAATATGAGAGAGAAATGATAATTTTTCTCACACCAGAATTAAGAGGGATTAGGAAGGATTTCTTGTAGAAGGTGAAATATTAGTTGGAAGTTAAAGAAAGCTAAGGAAACCAAAAGGTAAAGATGAGAAAGGAGAGTATGAGAGGCACAGGGACAGTCAAAGAAAATGCCCAGGGATGAGATCTTGTTTGTGGGCACAGGCAGAAAGTCAGTGTTACTGTATCAAAGAGTACATGTCTGTGAGTAAGGTGTAAGAAGTCAGGAAATATAGGAGGGGGCTAGTTAAGAAGTACTATGTAGGATTTGAGCCACTAGAGTTTATTGGGAGTCAGGGGGGTGGTGACAAGATGAGAAGTGAACCTTTGGAAAATCATTTTGGGGACTGACTGAAGGATGAATTGGAATGAAGAGACATTTGAGTTAAGCAGACCCACAAGTAGCCAGTTCCACAAGTCCAGGCAAGAGGTTATGAAAGCCTGTTCCAGGATTGTGACAGCTTCTCTTCATGGGAACCTTTTTTTTTTTTTTTTTTTTTTTTTTAGTTTTCAACATTTATTTTTATAAGATTTTGATTTCCATTTTCCCCTCCCTCCTCTCCTTCCCAAGATAGCAAGCAATCTGACATATAAGTTAAACATGTATAGTCATATTAAATATATTTTCACATTAGTCATATTGTCAAAGAAGAATTAGAACAAAAGGGAAAAACCATAAGAAAGAAAAAAAAAGTGAAAATCTATATTCAGACTCCACAATTCTTTCTCTGGATGTGGATAGAATTTTTCATCATGAGTCTTTTGGAATTGTCTTAGATCACTATATTCCTGAGAAGAGCAAAGTCTATCAAAATTGATCATCCACACGATGCTTCTGTTACTACTGTGTACAATGATCTCCTGATTCTGCTCATTTCACCCAACCCGAGTTCATGTAAGTCTTTTTGACTTTTCTGAAATTGGTCTGCTCATCATTTCTTTTAGATTAATAGTGTTCCATAACATTCATATACCACAATTTGTTCTCTGTTTTTGTGTCTGTTTCTGTCTGTCTCTTTTTTTCTCTCTTTGTGTCTATTTCTCCATTTCTCTCTGTCTCTTTCTCTCTAACTCTCTCTGTCTGTTTTCTCTCTGTCTCTCTCTCTAAGTCTGTTTTTCTTTGTCTCCTTCTTTCTCTCTTTGTCTCTCTCTCCTGACATCTTACATTTCTGAAGATACCAAAACAGCATAGCCCTGACACAAGAATTCTAAAGAAGATTCTCATATATCATGAAAGAAGGGATTGTGTAATTATGGGAGTATATCAAGAAAGTTAACTGAGGTCAGGATGCCTTAACTAAGCTTTAGTAAACTTCCTCAGAAATTGTTTTTTCTTTGGATCTGCAGTAGATAGAGCAATGGGACTCAAGTCACAAAGACCTGGTTCAAATCCAACCTCAAACATTTAATAGTTGTATGTCCAGGGGCAAGTCATTTAACTTCTCCCAGTCTCATTTCCTCCTCTGGAAAATGAGCTTCATAATAATAGCACCTTCCTTTCAGGGTTGTTATGAGAAGTCACTGAGATATTTGTGAAATGCTTACCTTTGGGGCAGCTTAGAGGTGCAGTAGATAGAACATTGGGCTTGGAATCAAGAAGACTCATCTTCAAATCTGGCCTCAGACACTGACTTGTTGTGTGACCCTGGGTAAATCATTAACCCTGTTTGCCTCAGTTTCTTCATCTGTAAAATGAGCTAGAAAAGGAAGTGGCAAATAACTCCAGTATCTTTGCCAAGAAAACCCTAAATAGAGAAATGAAGAGTCAGACCTGACTGAAATGATGAAAGCACCTCACAGGGTTTCTATAATAATAACAGACATATGTCTGCAATTATTTTATATCATCTATTTATAGAGTTCAGTTGCATATATTAATAAAGATAAAAATCTACTTATAGATCTATTCATCTAGCATTTTAAAGTTTACAAAGAATTTTAAATACAATATCTCATCTGAGATTCACAACAACCCCATGGAGTATTATTGTACCTATTTCACAAATAAAGAGACTTGGGCTCTTAGAACTTTTGTGACATACTCATCATCACATAGCTAGTGAGTATCTGAGGGAGACTTTGAACTCAGGCTTTCCTGACTCCAAGATTAGCACTCTAGAAACTATCCCATAATCTTATAACCTCTTCATGCTACTAAGAGTTCTCCTTCTCTTTTTCTTTCTAGGTTGATATAATTAGCTATACTATGAACTATTAACTTGGTGAAATTATCTCTGTAATCTTTATCCACAGATCAAGTTTATTATAGATCTATTAAAAATTACAGAATATGTAAATTTTTCTTAGCCACTACTTGTTTTACAATGGAATCTTTCCTTCATGTTATAGAAGATACTCGTTCTTCCAGTAAAGATTAAACAAGATGACCTCAGAAATCCATTCCAATACTTAAGATTCCAAACTGTTATTTGGTAAGTAGTACTTTGTGTCCATACAAACCTTTCCACCCAGTAAGAGTCTCAATTTAATTTTTAGATGTTTCAAAAAAATCTCCCCAAGGCAGAAAAAGTGATCTAAGTATTTGGTTAGTTCCAAAGTTTTCAGGTTTTTGTCTGTAGCTTTTTATTTAAAGTTCTCTTCCCTTCCCACAAGTCTCTTCTCAACCCCAAACCAACATGACCTGAATCAACAATTCCATTTCTCCTATAACACAACAAATTTGAAAAGAAAAATTAAAAAAGACTTGAAATTGTCTGTTTGTGGTTAGGCTTTTCACAACTGTATGTGCTTGACTATAATGGATCATAAAAACATCTTTTAAAACCACATGAGCACCTGTTAACCCCTGAAGTCATTTGGCTTGGCTACTTATGCTCTCTTTTAGCTGCAAGGTGCTGGGCTGTTTTTCAACAGAAATATTCCCTTGCTTTCTTTCACTGGCCTCAAAAAATCTGGCTTCATGATTACAGTATCAAAAGAACAGAGATTTGGAGTTATAAGGGACCTTAGAAGTCATCCAATTCTCTAGTCATCCTTATATTATTTTATAGCAAAGTTATCTAGGCAACCAACATTGATTAAGCACCTTCTGTGTGTCAGGCACTGTGCTATATGCTGGGTATGGAAAAAAAAAAAGACAAAAAAAGTTGTGGTCTCAAGAAGCAAGCAGTCTAATGAGGGAGATAATATACTATGTACACAAGACAAATAAAAGCTAGACAAAGGGAAATCTTAGAGGAAAGGCACTAAAATTAAAGGGCACTAGAAAAACTTCTTGCAGGTGAGATTTTAATTGAAACTTAAAGGAAGCCAGGGAGCTGAGAGATGGAAATGAGGAGGAAAAAGAATTCCATTAGTGAAAATACTTGGAATATGAGAAAGTACCATGCACAAGGAACAAGATTACTGGAATTCAGAGTACATGATGGAGAATAAAATATAAGAAGATTGGGCAAATGATTCATAAAGAAATGTGTATTTAAAAAAAATTAATGTACATGTATAACCAGAAAAAAGAAAATAATTTTAAAAAAGAATAAAATCCTTTTAAATTAAATAAATTGTATGCAACTAATTGTAAATATATGCTATCTATATTGATGTAGATGATAATGCTTCCATTTCCGCCCATCCAAAGTCACTCTTGTTTTTGTACTTCCAAGTTTGTCATTAGGAGTCTGCTGAGTAAACTAGTAAATCAGGGCAATACATTTTAATTCACAATGAATACATACTCTTTTGTAATTTCTTTTTCATAGATTAAAATTTTAAAAAAAGAATATTAGACAAGCAGGAAGGGATTGGTTTACGAAGGGCTTTAACAGACAAACAGAAGATTTTATATTTGATCCCGGAAATAATAGGAAACCACTGGAGTTTACTGAATGAAGTTAAGGTAGGGCAGAATATAGTCAATTCTGCATTTCAAGAAGATCAATTCGACTGGAGTAGAGAATGAATTGGAGTGGGGAGAGAGTTGAGTCAGGGAACTAACTGTTGCAATAGTCAAGGCAAGAAGAGATGAAAGCCTGTACCAAGGTGGTAGCAATGTCAGAAGAGAAAAGGGTACTTATATAAGAGATATTATGAAGTTATAGGACTTGACCAATAATATGATATGGAGGATAAAATAAGTGAGGAGTGGTAGATTATATCTAGGTTGTGAGCCTGGATGACTGGAAATATGATGGTACTCCTGACAGTAATTGAAAGACAGAAAAATTTGGTTGGAGAATAAGTTCAGTTTTGGACATGTTGAATTTAAGATGAATACAGAGTATCTACTTAAGATGCCTAATAGGAAGTTGGCAATGAGAATGAAGGTGAGAAGTGAGGTTGGGGCAAATAGATCACAGAAATGATATTTGAAACCATGTAAGCTAACAAAATCATCAAATTAAATAATGTAAAGGGAGAAGAAAAGAGGGTCCAGGACAGAGCCTTATGAGACATATCAACTGTTATTGGGTGTAATATGGAGATAGAAAAGGAGTGACTGGAGAAATAGGAAGAGAACCAGTAGAGAGAAGCCTCATAGAAACTTAGAGAAAGTAAAAGAGAATGATCAACAATGTAAAAGGCTTTGGAAAGGTAAAAAAAAAAAAAAATAAGGATGAGAGCTGAGGAAAGAACATTAGATTTGATAACTTTGGAGATAGTAGCTTTAATTGAATGATGAGATTAGAAGCCAGACTACAAAGAGTTAAGAGGAGAGTGAGAAGAAAGGACATGGAGGCACCTATTGTAGATGGCTTTATTAAGGAGTTTAACCACAAAAGGGAAGAGATATATAGCAGGATAGTTAGGATGGGAAAAGTGAAAGGTTTGTGAGGATGGAGGAAACCTGAGTAGACAGAGAAATTGAAGATAAATGAAACTGAGGATGATAGATGATAGCAATCTGCTGGAAGATGAGATGGAATGGAGTTGCTTGTGTGTGAGAGATAGAGGTAAAATAGGAGATAGTAGCAGAAGGTACTTGAATAATGTGACATGAGGAAGAAAGGAGAAAAAAAAGTTTTCTCCAAAATTCCTCATTTTTCATCTGAAAGCATGGAGTCAGAAGTTTGAGGGGAAATGAAAAAAAAATTAAAAGCTGCTGTGATGAGTGGAATGATGAATTATTTAGGGAAGTAAAAATGATTACCTTAGCATAGTGAAAGCCCATTTGAGGCTATATAAACATAATTTTCTAATGGATTCAGTTATCATGGTTTGTCATTTTCTCCAGCTTTGTTCAGTAATATGTATTTAGGAACAAATATGGCAGATAATGGGATTAATCCAAAGCTGGGGTTTGGGAGGTAAAGGGGGAAAGGTGTTGAAAGAAATAGTTAGTTGAATTGGTTAATTGGGTAGTCAGATTGGGGAAAGAGAATATAGATATTGTAATGATGATGGCCTGGGAAAGAACTGAAGAATAATGGGATTGGATGCCCAGTGAAGATAATTGACTGAGTTTGGAATTGCACGGCACAGGGGGAAATTAGAATCTAATAACAAATTTCAGAGTTTATGGACATGGAATCCTTGTGGGTAATGATAAGATCAAGGGTACAAGCTCTCTGTTGCTGTGGTAGAATGAAGTAAGTGATGAGAAGTGACTAAGTTGAGGAGTTGGGAGATTAAGATATTTCAGGGAGTATCTACTTATATATCCATATTTCTATTTGTTAAAGTCCTCTATCATGAGAGCAAAAGTCAAGAAGATTGGAAATGTGTGAGTTATATACAGAATTCATTGAGGAAGGAAGGAAAATGTTCTGAAGATTTGTGGAAAACAGGTACCAGAATATTGATTGATATGCATAAAATGAATCTCAAAGGAAGAGAAGTTATTGAGAGTGGTGGTGGTAAAAAAAAAAAAAAAGAGCTTGGAAGAGGCCCATCATGATGAATGAGTCTAGTTAAATGAGTGAAAGTCTAACTAGTGATAGAATGAGTGGCCAAAAAATATGTAACATCAAGATGGAGCGAAGACTCAGAGAGTAGAAGGCAGAAAAAGCAAGAGTGAAAAAAAGTGTAAGATGAAATCTACCTTGTTTTCTATGGAACAAGCATATTCCAAAAAGTATAGTGGAAGGATCCTGTAGGTTTAGAGTAGGAACCTGGGTGGAAGAGGAGGAGGGATTGAGTTGAGGGAAATGGAATGGAAAATGCCTATATAGGATAGCAAATGATTTTTGAATAATGACCATACGGTGTTTAGAATCACTGGGATGGGTTATGTATGAAGGGGTAGACATATGTTAATCCTTAAGGATTGAATTCTTGGAGGTTATCATTGTCAAGAAGGGTTCATTCTTGGGTAGAGTTGTCCCAGGACATTAGGAGAAAGTTCTGCTTTCAGGGTGAAGAGGTGTAGATGGCCAAGATGATACCTACCTGGAACTTGATAAAAAAAAATAACACAGAAGTTGGTTGACCTGCTCAGAAGTTGGCAAATGTCAGAGCTAGAATTTAAACTCTAAATTCAACATTTTCCTCCTACTACATCATCTTGCCTATTTGATTCCAAACTATGTAAAATGGCTTTTTTGTTTTTACCAAATTCTTCCCTATTGATTAAAAGAAAGGTTTTATCCTTTCCATAGCTCTGAGCTCACAGTAGGTACTTTGTTGGATTAAACTGAATAATTTGACATTGTAAGCTGAAGAGAGACTAAATAAAGAAAAATACAAATTTCTCACAATGGCTATTTGGCACTCTTTAGAATCATTTGTCTAATAATTGTCTTGACCTGGAATTATGATAGACAATTCTTTTTGATGATACTTCAGACCTGATAGAATAGAATGATAATATTACTCTTAGTGTTTTTATGGTATCTTTTATTTGAGAGTATCAGAGCAAGTCAATCATTTTTATCTTTGTTTATATTGCCTTGGTTTTATAAGTAAAAAAAAAAAACTGCTGTGGAGACATTCAAAAAGAGTGATAAAATATGCCTTATGGAATAAATTTTCCTACCATTTATTTTGTCTTTTAACATACTTGCTTGCACATTCAACAATTTTTGAACAATATTTTTATGCAGAGACAACATAGTAGAATGGATAGAAAGTTGCCTTTGAAGTCAGGAAGGTTCAAAAAAATCACACTTCTGACAATACAGGCCACTGAACTCTTTTACCACATTATTGGCTACACTTTCTTCAAATCCTCCATCTCTTGAATGATATCCTTTACTGACTCATCTGCCTCTTAAAAAATCCAATTCATGCTCATCAAGATATCACCCTTGTGGTGTCATTGGTACTCCTTGAGAATGAAGGATGACCAGCAACAATTAACAATGATAGTACAATGATTAACAATGATAGTACAACAATTAACCATCGTAATACAGAAAGAGTAGCACAAGGATATCAGGAAAGATTTCATGGCAAAGCATTTGAATATCCAGGCAAAAACTTCACTTAAGTAAAGCCAGAAATGGGATATGTACAGATGATAGTGTCCCATTTGACTGGAGCATCAATTATATATTGAGGAAGAATACACAGAAGTTTTTTTTTTTTTCATATATAAGTCTGGAAAGAGAGCCAAATTATTGAGAGTCTTGAATAGAGATTAAGGAATATTACTTTTTTCCCCAGTAAGCAATAGAAAGCTATTACAGAATTTCAAGCAGACGGACATGTTCAAATCTATGTGATAAGGAAGCTTTAGTAGGCAACAATATATATGAGGAGGCATTAAAGCAGGGAGGGAACAGAAGCAGGAATGGTTATTAGGCAGCTACCATAATAGTCCAAGTGGGAGGTAATGAGGGCTTCTACTACTACTACTGGAATGACAGCTGGGGGATTAGAGATGAAGGAATGAAAAAACGTATTTCAAAAGTAAAATCAGCACAGATATGGGATATGGGAAATGAGAGAGAGGTGAAAGGAAAAAGCAACACTAAGTAACCAAGTAACATCAAATATGGGAAACCAGTGCTACCATTTACAGGAAGTTAGAAGGATAAGGCTTTTGGGAAAAAAAAGATGCAGGGATCTCAGCATAGAGTTGAGCAAAACAGTTGGAATTGCAAATCTAAAATGTAAAGGAGAGATATAAACTTGTATCAGCTACCTGAAAGACAAGGATTCTAAAAGCTGGTGTTAAGAAGTGCCTTTTGGGCACAGGAAGCAGCTGGTAAAAGTGCAGAGAGTAGGGAGATAGAGGATAGATTTTAAGAAATTGTCCAGTTTGGCTGAAACACAGGCTGAATAGGAGTGGCTTGAAATAAGTTAGAAAGAGGTAGGGGCTAAATTGTGGAGTATCTTACATTTCAATCTGAGGAATATTTTATTATCCCAGAGGAAATGGGAAAATGCTAAAGGTTTGGGAAACAAGAAAGTAGCATGGTTAGACCTGAGCCTTAGGAAGATTATTTTGATGTCTATATTGAAGTTGGATTAACTGCGTTTCAGTTTTCTTCATGGTCTCTGGAAACTCATAGAAGATCACCACATCAACTCTGAAGCTCATTCTTCTGATTGGAGAAAGTGAAGAGTGGACAGAGGAGATTTTCACCCAGATCCTTCATTTCAGGAGGGTGACTAATATAGCCATCTAATTATTTCCCTATTTGGGGAGGCAATTGGGGTTAAGTGACTTGTCCATGATCACACAGCTAAGTGTAAGTATTAAATGTTTGAGGGTGGATTTGAACTCAGGTCCTTTTGATTTCAGGGTCAGTGCTCTGTCCACTGCTCTATCCACCTGCCCCTGTCTAATTATTTCCCACTCACATTCAGTGCACCACTTTGCTTCTTCCCTTCTTAGCTTCTTTTTATGTGTTGTCTTCTCCCACCAAATTGCAAGTTCCTAGAATACAAGGTCTTGATTTTTTCCTTTCTTTATACCCCCAGCACTGATCACCTTGCCTACTACATAGTAGGCTCTTTTTTTTAGGGTTTTTTTTAAATTGATTTTACTTTTCCCTTTTTTGTATCCTCAGAACTTATCACAGTGCTTGGCACATTGTAGGCACTTAATGTGTATTGACAGAGAGACAAATCAGGAATGCTAATTAGTAGACTAGTAAGATAGTAAATGGGCAATTTACACTCTCAAACACACAGATATTCCTAGTTATTCCTAAGGACAGTAGAAGGAAAGGAAGAAAGCCCTCAAAAGCCATGTTATAGGTGTGCCTTTTACCTCCTGCTCCCCCCCAAAGAGTTATTTAACCTGATATACATACATATATACATACATACATACATACATACATATAACCTGATATACATTTAACCTGGTATACATTTAAGCTCACAAAAGGTAATCCCTTCATTATTAGATTAGCATAGTACAATGAAAAAGCATCTGGAATATCTCCCTGGCAACTTTAAAGTAAGGACAAAAAAATTTTAGAAGCCTTCAGGTGCATAGAGATATGAGGTACTATTTCCTGTGGCTTTATGTCTCTACTGGGGCTGCCATGTGGCCATGAATACATGACATTAGTGATTTGTCTCTGGGCTTCTTTCTTGATTTATAAGTATGTGAGTTTTGAAAGTTCAGTGAAGGACTCCCCAGAATCAGAGCAGGTTATTGCTGCAAGAGAGAATAGAGAAAAAAATAGATTTGAGGAACCTTTTGGAGTCTATCCAGCTATTAGCCAACTCAGAATTTGAGATTATTGAGGAGCAACTTACTTGACCAGCTCATTAGTGGATCAACCTTGCAGAAAAAACAATTTGCCTTAAAAGCAAGGGAGTAACTTGTCCAACAGCTAAACCATACCTAGAAGTAAGGAATTCTTTAGCAATTACTTTAAATCTTTAAATTTAAAATTATTAAGATGATGGTAGTGAGAATGCACTCGTGGTTTCAGAAGTTTAGGAACTTTGGTTCTTCTGATCCCTTTGTAAAAAAAAAAAACTCTTTTTAGTTTTTTTAAAAAACACATGATTTAGAATCAGAGGAACTACATTTAAATCTTGTTTCTACCCTTTGCCACTTCTGTGAACTTAGGTAAATAATTTAACCTCTATGACTTCCATTTTCTCCATCTATAAAGTGAAGGGGCTTAAACTAGATAAACTGATGTCCCTTCTAATTATGAGATGTTCTGAAGTTGACTACTGCTATACCTTAGACCTGTATTGATGATTTTACCTATTTTTAAAACTGCAAATTCCTCCATAGAAATGAAAATGTTTATAGTGCAGAGAATTAAGGCATCTTGCTCCCTAGTCTCTATTTTCTAATTGCTTTATGAAACCTTCTTTTTAGAAATACTACTGACTTGGCATCTGGTAAGGACACAAAGTTTGATAAGCCCTGTGTTGTGGTAAAGGTGGTCTGAATAATTTTTCTTATTTCCCCCCTCATTTTTCAATTGTGTCCAACTCTTTATGACTCACTTGGGAGTTTGTTGGCAAAGATCCTGGAGTGGACTGACATTTCCTTCTCTAGTTCATTTTAAAGATTAGGAAATCGAGGCAAACAGAGTTAAATGACTAATATTGGACCTAAAAGAAAGGACCATCAGAGAAGAAAGGAAATAAAACTGTGACAACAGTTGGGGGAGCTGGGCAGCCAGCATCATTTAGTGATTAGAAAGACCTTGGTCTGAATTCCAGCTCTGCTAATTACCCTAAGCAACTCACTTAACCTCTCTCTAGGCCTCAGTTTGTTGCATACTTAAAAATGGACGGTCTCTAAAATTTGTGAGTCATGCAATTTACTTGAGTCAATGTTTAGGGTAATTATTCAATATTTCCAAAGAATTTGAAAGATGGAAAAATACTTCATGAGCTTGCAGTAATAAGTACAGTTAGAGCTCCTAACAATAAACAAAGCTTTTGTTTTCACAATTTATAGTAAGTGCAGCTAATATTAGGCATAACAAATACACCTTTTTTTTTTCCCTGACAGAAGAGAAAAAAATCCTCAGCCAACAATTCCCCAATGTGGGTATTTTTAAAGTTTCAAGGCTCTCCAAAGGAAGAAGTTGTATCTACTTACTCCCATATCTTGTATTTGCTGCTGTTGTTTAAAAGTTATTTTAACTCTTAAGAGAGTCTTTTGTAGCGCTGATAAAATCATACTTTCCACTGAAATATGGACCTAATTAGCCTATGGAGATTCCTAGCATCTCCTACACAGGTTGTTTTAAATTAACTAACATTAAAATCCTTCTGGTTTGGCTCTACATAATTTAGAAGTAAGGGCATGTTTAAGCCCTAGGGACATTTAGCCTAAAGAAGAAAAAGCTCAAGCAGAAAGAACATGATGGTTATCTTTTAAGTGTCTGAAGGTTTTTCATGGTAGAATAGGGAAGTCTGAGATTAGCAAACTATAATCCAGGGGGTTGTGTCCTCTGTCCAAGGTCCCAAAAAGAGTTAATAGCAAAGAAAAGATTCAAATCCTAGCCTCCTGAAAAATGGTCCTCCCATTTCTGCATATTACCTTTAAAACCTCTAAAATTCCCTCTGCTCAGACAGACTTTATTCTGATAAAAACATTCCAGCTCTTAATTTTCTCATTGCTGAATTAAAAATCTGTTGTTTGCCATGGGGCGAAATGCTCATGTGCTTAATACTTTCTGACCTGGGTGCCTGAAGGGGTATGTATTATAATTGCTAGACAGGGGGGTCAATTGATCATACTTCAAAAGGAGGAAGTACCCAATCAGAGCTTACATCCAGAATCAAAAATGGACTTTCAAAACTGGAATTAATTTTGAGCAGAAATCTCTGCTCACGGTTGCAACAAGGATTTAGAGTCAGAAAGTACTTTCAAAACTATCTCAGTTATTTTTTCAGTGTTGTCTGACTCTTCATGACCCCATTTATGGTTTTCTTGGCAAAGATATTGGAATGGTTTGCCATTTCTTTCTCATTTTTTACAGATGAAGGAATTGAGGCAAACAGGGTTAAGTGAATTGCCCAGGATTATATAGGTGATATGGGTCTGAGGCTAGATTTGAACTCAAGAAGATGAGTTTTCCTGACCCCAGACCTGGTACTCTATCTACTGTATGCACCTCAAGACTATCTAGAGCACCAATCTTATTTTATAGACATGGAAACCATGACTCAGAAAAGTTAAGCCAGTTTTCCAAGATAAGAAGCAGCTAGAGATTCAAACCCAGGATCCTGACCTCAAGTCCACTACTACACACAGTATCCCCAGTTCTACCTCGTGTTCCTTCTGGTTTATTTTATTTCTTGACCATATGCTTCTTCTTTCCTTAATTCCCTTCTGTCTTAATCCTTCTTTGGGGCATTCCCAACATAAAGACTGCAAAATTCTTCATAGCTTTGTCTTTTCCTATCTTTCTAGTCTTAAGTCTTTCCTTCTTTATTTCCCTCTTTGTACACTTTGATCCAGTAACTCTGGCTTTCCTGCTATTCCTCTCATGAAACACTTTATCACCCAACTGTGCTTTTTTTTTTTTAACAGTCATCCCCAAGCCCAGAACATTCTCCCTCCTTACCTCTGCTCACCTGCTTACCCTGGCTTCTTTTAAAATTCAGCTCAAATTCCTTTCTGCAAGAGGGAAGAGAAGAAAATAACATTTAGATAGCAACTAGTATGTGCCAGGCACTGGACTGAATGCCTTCTTTTAAAAAATGAATATTGTCTCATTTGGTATCTACAATAACTCTGGGAGATAGGTGCTACTATTACCTCCATTTTATAGTTGAGGAAACAGGCAGAGTTAAGTGACCTGCCTAGGGTCACACAACTAGAAAGTATCTGAATTCAAATTTGGACTCTGGTCTTCTTGAGATTAGAAATAAAAATACCTCATACTCACTGACTTGGAACTCTGCAAGTGATCTTTTGTGAACCTTTTCCTGAATAAGGTTTTCATTGATTGCATTTAAAATAGAAAAATTATCCTGCAGGCAAATATGAGCACAGGAAAAAAATGTACATTAGAATCAATTTGTAGTCTGTGTGCAATGATTTCAATATTTAAGAGCAATAAGTCAATTGAATATTTATAAATTTTACAGAATACAGTTTTAGTTTTCATTGGTGACAAAAGTCCTATTTAAATGCCTCATTGTAACCTGACTATAACCCTGAGTTCTGAAGGCCAATGTCAGCAGAGTACAAACAGATTCTACCAAATTGGAAAAGACATCAAGTATAAATTGGATTTGCTTTCCAAAGACAGGGCTGACTAAGTGGAGATAGAGTGTTGGGAAGATAGAGTGTTGAACTTGAGTTTAGGAAGATACAAGTTCATTCTCACCTGAAATACTAATCAGTCATGACATTCAGGGCAGTCATATAATCTCCTTCACCCTCATTTTTTTTTTCATCTGTATAACAGATACAAAGAGCATCAGACTTGAAGCCAGGAAGACTTATCTTCTTTTTTTTTTTTTTTTTTTTTTT
>JAJPUD010000187.1:530946-571457 GCA_023553655.1 Myrmecobius fasciatus | reverse complement strand
GGGTTAAGTGACTTGCCCAGGGTCACACAGCTGTTACATGTCTGAGACCAAATTTGAACTCAGGTCCTCCTGACTTCAGGGCTGGTGCTCTATCCACTGCGCCACCTAGCTGCCCCAAGACTTATCTTCTTGAATTTAATTGTGGCCTCAGACACTTATTAGCTGTGTCACCCTAGGTAAGTCACTTAACCGTGCTTAACTCAATTTCCGCATCTGTCAAATGAACTAAAGGAGGAAATGATAAGCCACTCCAGTATCTTTGCCAAGGAAACCCCAAATAGGTCACAAAGAATTGGACACAACTAAAAAACAATTGAATAAAAGAATAATAGAAATAATGATAGCATCTACTTCATAGATGAAATGACAACATATGTAACTTGCTTTGTAAACTTTAAAGTAGCTATACAAATGCTAGTTATTACTGTTAATAAATATGAAAAGGTTTAATACCAGTAGAATGACCACTAGATGATTAAATCTTTTACCATGTTAGCACATAAAACATATTTGAAAATTTAAAGCAGCCCTTCCTTCTGCAATGATGGTAGCAAAGTACCAAGAAAAAGAGTAGTAAGAAATTTTAGACAGTATACACATTTCAACTTAGCTATGAGTGTTTTACCTGTGAGTTCCTTGTCTAGCAGTTGAGTAGACATACTACTACAGACATAAAACCATATCCATTTCACCATTATTGATACAAATGCTGCCAAAAGATAAAAAAGAAAGCTGCAGCTAAGTGGAAAGTTGGCTCCCAGGTTCTTCTTGAAGACATAAATAAAGGAGTTAGAGAAGATATTTTCATCATACATCAAAGACAACAATGTGACAACCTTTCACAAGACACTCAGTTATCTCACTAATGCTTAGTGACTGAAAGATAGGTATAAGGGAGGAAAGCAAAATGTAGGTTAAAAAGGAAAGATAATGACTAAGAAACAAGAGGCAAAAGGCTCATTGATATACAGAGCACTCACACTTTTATATCATGGATGCTTTCTTCAAAAAGCCATTTGACAACTGCCAGAAATGACAAGCTCTAAATAACACCCTCAAAATCAAATAGACTATATTTTAACAACAGGAAATGACTAGTTACCAATATGTGAATCATTTTAAAGTCAACAATCTGTATACAGACAATCAACTTGCCAGGCAGAGATCAAAATCAGTGATAAATTAGAAGAGGGGAAAGGAGAAAGGAGGGAGGAAAAGAGAGAGAGAGAGAGAGAGAGAGAGAGAGAGAGAGAGAGAGAGGGAGGTAAGGAGAGGGAGAGAGGAAGAAAGAGACAGAGAGAAAGAGGGAAAAAGAGAGAGAGAGGCCGGAGAGAAAGAGAAAGAGAGAGGGGGGAGGAGGGAAGAGGGAAAGTGGGAAGGTGGGAAGGAGGGAGGGAGAGAAAGAAAGACTAAAAATACAATTAAAACAGTTCTAACCTGACTTATTTAAACAAATTATTGGCACTGGAAAATGGGAAATAACTGAAGAAACAAACTATCATCATATTCTAAGGAAATTTAATTGATCCAAAACAATTGTCACAATGAAGGAGCTAAGCGAAATCAAAAATTGCTTTAGTCAACAAATGTGTGATTTCTTTCCTTAACAAAGAGAAACGTCAGTCAAGGACAGTACTTGTTTAGAATACAAACTCATTTGCAAACTCTTACAGGGAAGCACTACAAGGAATTTTTACAATGAACCCAGTCATTATGAGCTTTATGAATACAAAATAGCCCCAAGGAGCTCTAGGTACACTCCAATGCTTGGCTGGACACATCATGACATATAATTCAGGCTAGTGAAATTCACTTCAACCAAATTCACTTGGGGTGTTCTCAGTGCCTCTCTGTTAACTTATTCGTGTTATGTATGACTAAGTAAATCTTATGTTATCTGTTGAATGCCCTATGACAGTCTCATTTTGTCCTTATATCAAATATAAGCTATCCAAAACTTGATTTGAGTCATGCTCAGTTCAAAATAATATTACATAGTTTTGAAGGTATTTAAGGACCAATTCTCAAGATATCTAAAAGAGAAGTGCATAGCAAACAATGAGGCAGGAGGGAAAGCTAGGATATTTTAAGGGTATCACTTCTTATAAAGATAATCCATTGAAGTTAAAATCTTTCCCTAAAACATCTTTCTCTGTTTTAATTAAGGTAAGAACCAATTCTTCAAAATCCCTAAGCATTTCTTTATTGACCTATGCCTAATTATCTACATAAGAAAAATCAAGTGGATGAAAAATGCCTATTATCCAGGTTGCAATATGCAGGTGAATGGATAGCTTATAGAGTTACTCCTTTGATCTAAAAGTGTATAAATAGCATACATTTGTATGCATGTGTATACATAGATGCATATAGGCTACATTACTATATTATATGATAGGTATATATCTATATATCTATAATCTATGTAACAATGTAGCTGCCCAAAAATGCAGTGGAGAAGTACATGGTACACATAAACAAATTACAGAATATTACCAAAGATGAATTACCTCAAAGCAGTATTGAAGAGATGATTAAAGAGATTTATAAGTGGAAAAGCAGATGAAGTCAAGTAGCAAAAACAAGGAAAAACAAATGAAAGATCTTTGTACTCTATTAGTAAACAAGTATTATTAAGAGAACTAGAATAGGGTCCCTAATCCTTTGTATGAAATCCAACATGCATCAAAATTGTTCAAGATGAGAAAGTATGATTGGGTTATGAATGACAGCATTGAAAGGAATACCCGTATTGAGTCTGCTTAAGCATTTTGACAATCACTGCTCTTCTGTTTGATGGCATGTTTTTTGGTGGCTTTTTTGTTGGCATTAGGTTTATTGAAAAAAGACCTGGACTGATAGAGGAAGGAATGAGTGGATTCTAGTCTTCTCTCAGCCATTAAATGAGCTGTGTGGTATTAAGCAAGACTATTCATTTGTGGGAGGCATCTCAATTTTCTCATTTCTAAAATGTGGGAGTTGAAATAACTAACCTCTAAGTTTTCTTTCAGTTCTGAATCCTGTGATTCTCAGGCTAGATAATTTCAGACTCCCAGTTTTGAAAAAAAAATCTGTGATTTTGTTATTAGAGGTTGTTTCAATTTATCCCATATCTAAGTAAACTTCCCAGCTTAATTTGGAGATTCAAAATTTCCACTACTCTCATTCTCACACCTGGTTTGTTCATTACTCTATTATAATACACTTATACATATATTCATATACAATACATACATATGTTATATATACTCCTATACATATCCACACATACATATATATACCTACATATGCACACATGTATATATGTATATGCATATAGGTATATACGCCGTTCATATACATACACAAATATACTTATATACTATATCATATACTCTATAGATAAGCATGTATACTATACTATATATACAATGTGGGCATATATATATAAAGTATATATACCTATCTGCATGCATATATGTGTGTATATATGTTTTAATGAGTTTTGTTTTTGTATTTTTAATCAGATTTTAATGATTAAATATACTTATAAAAAAGATGGAATGTAACAAGAATGCAAAAAAAATGAAAAAAGTTAAAAGAATGCTTTTTGGTTTTTTAAAAGGTTTTAATCATGCATTTTTACTTAATCATTTCCAGATTATGCTTTGTTCATGAAAGTAAAATAATTAAGCAAAACTAATAATAGAATGATCATAAGTACGTGCAACATTCTGTATGTGTAACATCTTCCCCTCTATTAAAAAGAAAAATGAGCACAAATCTATTTTTTTCTATTTTTATTTCTGGTTTTTTTTTCTCTTCTTACTACCCCTACTCTATTGGAGGGGAGAAGAAAAGAAAAACAAATTTGTTATAACAAATATGTATAATCAAGTAAAACAAATTCCCTCATTAGCTATACACAAAAATATTTATGTTCATTCTATTTTAAGTCCATCTTCTCTCTGTCAGGAGGTGAGTAGTTATGTTTCATCATCAGTCTTCTGGAATCATGAATAGTCACTGTATTTATCCCAGTTCTTAAGATTAAAAGTTGTTTACAATGTTGTTATATAAATTGTTCTCCTGATTATGCTACTTAAGTTTTCGCTTATTTATAAAAGTCCTCAAAATTGTTCATTTTATAATATTGATTTTTATAGTATAGATTGTCCTGATTTTGCTTGCTTCACTATGCTGTATCATCAGTTCATATAGGTCTTTCCACGTCTTTTTGAAATATACTGTAACTTATTCAGCTATTCCTCGATTGTTAGATAGCCCTTCAGCTTCCAAGTTTTTGCTACCACAGGATCACACAGTTAGGAAGTATTAAGTGTCTGAGGCCAGATTTTAACTCAGATCCAACTAGCTGCCCCAAGAACTCTTTCTTTGATCTTTTAAGTATGATAGCAGAAACATAGCTAGATCATTGTGCACTATTTAGTAATTTTTTGTGTAATTCCAAATTGCTTTCCAGAAAGGTTGTGTCCATTCACAGATCCACCATAATGCCTCATTGTGTCTATTCTCCCACCATCCTTCCAACATTTATCATTGTTCTTTTTTATCATCTTTGCCACTCCAGTGGACATAAAGTGGAATCTCAGAATTACTTTAATTTGTATTTCTCTAATTACTATCACTGGACAGCTGATGGGATAGTGGATGGAGTGCTGGGTCTGGAGTCAGGAATACCTGAGTTCAAATCTGGCTTCAAACACTTACTAGCTGTGTGACCCCAGGCAAGTCACTTAACCTTGCTTGCCTCAGTTTCCTTATCTGTAAAATGAGTTAAAGAAATAGCAAACTACCTCAGTATTTTTGTCAAAAAAATAATAAATAAAACAAATGAGGTCACAAAGAGTCAGACAGATGAAATGACTGAACAACAGTGGGACTATCATAGAAAATAAAATGCATAATTTTGATTACATAAAATTTACAAGTATTTGTACAAAGAACTGCAAAAAAAATTAAGGGAAAGCTCATTGAGAGAGAAAAAAAAATCTTTGTAGCAGTTTCTCTGATAAAGTTCTCATTTCCAAGGTATAAAAAAAAAATTGCTCACATTTGTAAGAAAAATCTTTTCCTCAATTAGTAATCACTCTAAGGATATGAACAGATAGTTCTCAAAGAAAGAAACCCAGGCTTCCTATAACCATAAGAATGACTTTGCATTGTCCTCTGAAGTGTTGGATTGAAGGCAATCATTTTGTATTCAGCTGATTCTTTCCTTTCCCCCACCCTCTAAGCCTTCTATGTAGATCAGGACAGAGGATTCTTGTTCAGATATGAGTTGAATTAGAAAGTCTGCCTGGGGTTCCTTCCAACTCCAAGATTCTGTGAACATTTCAGAAATTTAATTCCTTGGCATTATGAAAAAGTAACTGAGTTTTCAACCAAGCTTGGGGCATTTTGCTTGGCACTGTGAATGTAAAATATATAACTTATAACTGATATTATATATAACTTGTAACATACAGTTGATTACCTTTGCAAAAGGCAGAATTTGTGGCAGAAACACTTTTTAAAAGAGATCCATGGTTCCAGGGATTTATATTACCTTCTCCTATAAGAGAAACCTGGGAAATAGTTTTTTTATTTTGAATATCATCATTATCATAGTTAACATTTAAATAGAACCTACTATGTGCCAGCACTCTGCTAAATGCTTTACAAATATTATCTCTTTTGATCCTCACAACAAACCTGGGAGACTGCTAAGGAAACTGAGGCATACAGAGATAAAGTGATCTGCTCTGGATCACATAGCTAATAAAAGTTTGAACTCATACCTTTCCAATTCCAGGCTCTATATTCTGTCCTCTGAGACACTTAGCTGCTCCCAATTATAGTCCTAAATTAACACTATATTGGGGAGCAGGTAAAAAGATGAAATTCTGTGGTGGAGGAAAGTACACAGGTTTGACGATCTGCTTGTGCCTTCCTTTCTACATCTCATGAGCTAGCATGATGGTCGTAGTGCAAGTCCTATCCTTACTTCTCCAAGCCACAGGGGTGGACCAAGCTTCATAAAATGTCCATCCATATTAGCACATTTATATATACTGCCTGTACAAACATATTCCTTTTTTTGTTGTTGAGTCATTTTTTAGTCTTTTTCAACTCTTTGTGACCCTTTCTGCAGTTTTCTTATTAAAGACATTGAAGTGGTTTGCCATTACGTTCTCCAGATCATTTTTACAGATGAAGAAACTGAGGCAATCAAGGTTAAGTGATTTGCTAAGGGTCACACAGCTAGTAAATGTCTAAGACCAGATTTGAATTTAAGTCCTCCCAACTTCAAGACCAGTGCTTTATCTACTGTATCACCTAGCTGTTCCATTTTACACCTTATTAAGGTATTTGAAGAGATTCATTTGAATCTTTTAAAGGATGTGATTTTCATATGCTAATGATTATTTAAATCTGATGTATTTTATTACTAATTTGCTAGTCATTAGTTTATTATTTTATCTTAAGACTCTTTACAGATGAAGAAACGGGCTCAGAAAGCTTAAGGGAAGTCCACCACAAATTTGTTATTTAATCTCAATGAGGTCTACACTAGTCCACTATAATCCTTTTGTTTTTCCCTGAATGCTTATTAACTAACCTATTAATTCTCTCACGTGCATATTCATCATAGTTGCCCTTCCAAACCTCTTTCTCCTTAATCTCCCAATGCAGCTCTCAGCCTCCTCTTTCTCCTAAAAAGACCTTGCATCATACTTCCCAGAGAAAGTTACAGACCATCCATTTTAAGCTTTCTTATCTCCATGACTCTACATTGCAAAACAAGAAGGAAGGGATATAACAAGCATTTATGTATTAGACACTGTGTTAAGTGTGGAATACAAATACAAGCAAAAATAAAAATAGTTCCTGTCCTCAAAGAGCTCATAATCAAAAGGAGAGGAATAAGAAAAATTAAAAAGCAAAGAAAGAGAGGTGAGGTTGCTAGGCTTGAGGGGAATGAAGCACATCTGCCTGGGCTTCTCTGAAATATGGTAGTTGCAGGAAGAACTCACTAATGAGAGAAGGGGACCTGGCCCTACAAAAGTTATATTCATAATACTTTAGAGGTGGCTGGATGTTCCATTTTAAGGAGGTCCCAGACACTGGGGGAAGTTCCAGGACAACAAAGCACAATTTGAAAGTTTAGGAGCCAGGAACTAGACTCACTAAGAGGGGCCTATTCCTTTACTATCAGGAGAATTGACTGGAAGAAGTTGAACATAAACATGAATATTTTGATTTTTTTTGTAGGATATTTTGAAGGAAAAGGATTTTAATAGGCAGAGATATATAGAGAGAGCATCTTTTGGGCATATGGATTGGTTTACGGAAATACACAAATAGGTAGGGAGTTGTTAGTAGTTGAAACATAAAAGTTTTTTTTTTTAAGTTAAATAGAATTGAGAGACAAGGTTGGAAAATTAGGTTAAAAACAGCCTTCAATGCCAACCCAAGGAATTTGCATGGTAGTGAGGGAAGTCCAGCCTCATGACTGCATTGGTCCAGGGCAACGGTATTAAATACAGCCCCCAACTTTTCCTATTGCTGCTGGAACCTGACTAAAACGCAATTGGGAAAAATTAACAAAAAGAGAAAAATACAATAGAGCATAGCCAATGTTAACATGTGTTTTCCTAAGTTAATATGTTGCCCACAGGGATTCTTATGTTTGGCTTAATGGCCTCCCCTTTCTTTCTGAATTGTTAGAACATGCTCTAACCATACAAGTTTGTACCTGCTCTGTCATTTAAATGCTCAGAGAGGCACTTGGAGGCCATACAGCCAGTATGGTTCAGAGGTGGAATTTGAATCCAGGTCTTTCTAAGTTCTGAGCCTGACTCTTACTCCCTATGTTAGATTGCTTCTCAGCAACTTGCATCTTATCCTATGGGCAAGCAGAAGCCACTAAAAATCTTTGAGCAAATGCTCAAAGATATGGTCAGAGCTTTAAAGAAATAATTGAACACAAATATATGAAAGCAGAAACAGCTAGGTTGGCACATTGGATAAAGTACCAGACCTGGAGTTAGGAATTCAAATCTGGCTTCAGATATTTATTAGCTGTGTGAGCTTGGATAAGTCACTAAACCTTCCTTCTCTCATTTGCAAAATAAGCCAGAGAAGGAAATGGCAACTCATTCTAATATCTTTACCAAAAAAATCCCAAATGGGATCACAATGAGGTGGACATGACTGAAATGAAAGAACAATAACAAGTTCTCTGAACAGAAAAGGTGTTGATTTTTATCTGTGTCTCCCTGTCCATTAAAAAAAAAAAGTTTGTTGGGTAAATAGAGAAATGACCATTAGAATTGCCAAAATAAAAGTCTGCATCTAAGATAAGGAATTTACATCTCTTTGAAAGTTATAACATGAAGGTGGGTAGAGTAGATGCAATTATAATAAGCAATCATGGAGCCCCTGGGAAACACCACAAAATCTGCCCCAAAGTGAGAAACATGAAAGATACTCTCTAATAAAAATTTTAAAACATATTTAATCAATATATGGAGGTACTTCAGACCTTAAAGGCTTCTTGGAAAAGATATCATGAAATATTGTGATGTGAAGTAACTGTGGGGGAAGATGCCGGCAGGGGAGAAGACAGGACAGGGCTGGGTGAGGACTCTCACTCACTTCAGCTGCAGCCACTGTAGGGAGGAAGTACCATCTGGCAGCTTTCTATTTAAACTAACAATTCTTGCTAACTGGGTGCTAAGCTAAGTATTTTTTTTTTCACTTTCTGAAGGGCTACATGTGCTATGAGCACTATCTAAATTTTGGTGCCCTAGAACCAATCTCTGATCATGTATCCTAGTTTTACTTAAGAATACATGAGTTCTGGAGTCTCTTCCAGCTCTAAAGATTTAGGATTCTACAAGGGATGTCTTAGAGAGGGAGAGTTTGGAGGCGGGAGAGCCGATAGGTATTATAGTGCCCCATGTGAAAAGTGATGAAAAGTTCAGTTAGTGTGGTAACAGTGGGTTAATATAAGAGTTATCTGGAAAATGGAAAGCATAGGACTCAGCAACTGATTAGACATGAGTGAAGAGGAAGAAGAAAGGATCAAAGAGAACTCAGGTTTTGAAATTATGAGGCAAGGATCATGGAGCCAGAAATAAAAGGAAATTAAGAAGAAAGTTTCAAGGAAGGAAGATGATAAATTCATTTGGGAACACTGCAATGCCAATAATAAGCTAACCCTAGGCAAAGCAAAATCCACTTATTTTTTTCTTTTTTGGGGGGGGGGCATCTTCAATTCTTTTTTTTTCTGAATTAGTTAAAATCTCCTTACTAAGATGCATCCCCTTGTTCATGTTAGATTTTTTTTTTTTGCTAAGAGGAGGTGCATGTGTTTATTTTAATTAATTGCACTAAAAATTGCCTCTTAAGAGTCATTGGACACACTAATATTGGCAACCCAATCTATGGTGAAGGCAGATCTCATCTTTTCCATTATGGAGATTTTTCCTTATGATTACAGAGAAGATATCTGGATTAGTAGAGTTCCTTTCATCCATGAGTTCCCCATATCAATGAAGTAGGTCTGGTGGCTATCCTTATCCCTAATATATAATGACTTTTAGCAAGTTGATAAAAATCTAAACTGAAAAGAAGTCAAGTGAATAACCAATTTCTCACAATAGACTTATCTCTGTCATATGGTGATATCCCTAAAATATATGACTCACATGTTGGCATGGTGAGCCTGTTTTGGGAGGACATGATTCAAAATACTGCTAAAATGAACCTCCAAGGTAACCAGATTTGTTAGCTTGCCAGGATGTATTTACAAAGCCTTTTGACTTTGCCATCCAAATGAAACTAAATGCATGTTCACAGTAAGAACTACCTGATCTCTGTCTAAGATGTGTTCTGTCTCCAAGCTTTCCCACTAATAGTTTAGGAGTTATGTGAAATATTCCTGATAGATAGCATGCCTTTTGTCATTGTCTACACAATACTTCAGTTTAAAAAGTATTAATTAATCAACAAATAAGCCCATACCTCTTTTTTATGTTACAAAGGCCCATTCATCTAACTGACTAGATTCAGTATGAAATGTTATGCTTTTCTGTGATATATATATGTGTGTGTGTGTATATGTGTGTGTGTGTGTGTGTGTGTGTGTGTGTGTGTGTGTGTATAAAGGAAATTCTTTCCCCATCTGCTCCAAAAACCTGTTTAAGCACTAAACTAGTGATAGTGCTAGATTTAGGAACTGTTTCCTCCTAGATTTGAGCTTGGTAGTTGATTTTAGGAAGTAATTTTCATAAGGTATAGGATTTAGAATTGGAGGATACTTAGAGGTTATCAAACCATAGCAGATACTTTTACAAGTGAGAAAATCGAGACCCAAAAAAGTTAAATGATTTTCTGAGGCCACACAAACAAAAAGCTACCTTCTCCCCGCCCCAAATTATCTTGAATTTATTGCCTATGTATTTTACAGTTCCCTTCTGTTACAGGCTCTGCTCTAGCCCCTCAAACCAATAAAATTAAGGCTGCTTGAGGGCACTGATTCAGTTTTATCCTTGATGACTGGTATAGTGCCTCGTATTTTATTGTTTAGCCAGCTTTCAGAATGTGTCCAACCATTTGTGATGCTATTTGGAGTTTTCTCAGCAAAGATGCTGGAATGGTTTGCCATTTCCTTCTCTAGTTCATTTTACAGGTGACAAAACTCAGGCAAACAGGGTTAATTGACTTGTCCAGAGTCATACAACTAGTAAGTGACTGAGGATGGATTTGAACTCAAGATGGTTAGTCTTCCTAACTCCATGCACAACATTCTATCCACCGTGTCACTATTCTGTGTGTGTGTGTGTGTGTGTGTGTGTGTATTAATCTCCCATCACTAGTAAAGTGCCCAGCATATAGTAGTAGCTTAATAAATTATTGAAGAAATGAATGTATATTCCTTTGATAAAGGATTCTCCCCCACCACACATCTCCTAATCTCATTAACAATATGCACACCCCATAACCCAGGATGGGGAGGTGGGAAGAAAATAAGTTGATTTAAAGTACTTATTATACAAACATATTTTATGCTAGAAAGTATGTCCTTGGACTCTTGACTAGTCAAATAAATCCTTTGCAGAATTAGAGTAAAAATTATTTTAAACTAGAGAAAAACATTGTTGAAAATATTCACAAATTAGCATTACCAAAATTAAATATTATTTTTAAAAAATGAAACCAGGGAATAGTTTCAACATACTACCAAGATCTTAAAGCTTCAAAGCTAAATTGTGCATTTTTATTGAGTAATGTGTAATCAGGAGGAAGTACAGTTATTATGCTAACTGATGTCTTTGATGTCTGAACTTAATTGTAAAAGTTGAAAAAACAAAATATATCTGGTTTTCTAAATTTGTAATTTTTTAAAGTAAGCAAGAAATTTCATTTTTTAATTTTAAAAATGATTTTAATTTTTGTTCATTTTAACTTGAAAAACATAAATGTTTCCATATAGAAGAAACAGAAAAAGAAGATAGCATATGAAACCACAAATGTTTAATGTATGCAGCTTGGCTTTTTTAAATTGTGCAATAAATTCAGCATTTTAGTTTCAAAGCTGTCTTGCTTGTCTATCTCACTCAGGACTTCCTTCTGTTTCCTGTGTATTTTAAAAAAAATGTTCCAATGACCCACTTTTCTTTTCTTCTTCTTTGTGCCATTACTATCACTATTCCTCTTCTCTCTCTGACTCCAAAAATTAAAAAAAAAGTTCTTGTAACAAATAAGCATAATTAAGCAAAATAAAATCACATGGATCATAACTGGAAATGTATGTCTTATTCTATACCTCTGGTACATCATCTTTCTGGTATGAAGTAAGTAGCATGTATCTTCACTAGTCCTCTGGAATTTTTGGAGGTTGCTGCACTGATCACAGTTTTTACGTCTTTTAAAGTTGTTTTTCTTTATAATAATGACATTAGCATACATACTGTTCTGGTGCTACTCACTTCAGTTCATCCAAGATTCCTCAGTTACCTCTGACTTCATGCTTTTGTCAACTCTTATGACATAATTATATTTCATTACTTTCATATGCAGTCACTCCCCAAGGAACTTGTACCTCTTGGTTTCTAGCTCTTTGCTATGATAAAAAGAACTATTAAAAACAGTTTTATTGTTGTTATTTGTCTTTTATAAATAGATCCTATGACAAAAAGAACTATTAAAACAGTTTTATTATTGTTATTTGTCTTTTATAAATGGACCCTTTCCCTCTTTGTTTTCTTTGGCGCATATGCCTAATAATGATATCATTGGGCCAAATGGTGTGCATAAATAATTTTGTGGATATAATTTCAAATTGCTTTCCAGAATAGTTGGATCATATTATAGCTACACAAAGAATGCATTAGTGTAGTTGTTTTCCCACTGTCCTTCCCTCCAATAATTGTCTTTTTTTTTTTGTTTAACCACTTTTGAATCCAAAATATGGTATTAACACCTAATCCCTATCTCTTCATCTCTACACAGATAGTAAGAGATTATCAAAAGCTTTGCTAAAACCTAGGTAAACTGTATCATCAGAACTCTTTCCACCTATTACTTTAGTAATCTTATTTAAAAAAGGAAATGAGGTTAGTCTGGCATGACTCATTTTTGATAAAGCCATTCTAGCTCTTCATAATCTCCATTTCCCATTCTAGATATTCATAAATCATCCCCTTAATGACCCTTCCTAGGATTTTCCCAGGAATTAAAATCAAAATCACTGGCTGTAAGCGGTTTTCCATTTTTTGAAAATCAGATCAACACAATTCTGATGGACATGGCTCTCTTCAACAATGAGATGATTTAAACCAATTCCAATTGTTCAGTGATGAAGAAAGCCACATACACCCAGAGAGAGGCCTGTGGGATCTGAGTGTGGACCACAACATAACATTTTGACACTTTCTGCTGATGTTTGTTTGCATTTTGTTTTCCTTCTCAGGTTATTTTTCTTTCTAGATCTGATTTTTCTTGTACAGAAAGATAACTGTATAAATATAAATATATATACATATATTGGATTTATCATATATATATATGTATATATGAATATATATATATATTCATATATTTTTTTTTTGCTGAGGCAATTGGTGTTAAGTGACTTGCCCAGGGGCACACAGCTAGGGAATGTTAAGTGTCTGAGACCAGATTTGAACTCAGGTCCTCCTGACTTCAGGGCTGGTGCTCTATCCACTGTACCACCTAGCTGCCCCTAGATTTATCATATATTTTAACATAGTTAACATGTATTGGACTACCTGCCATCTAGGGAAGGGGATAGGGGAAAAGAGGGGAAAATTTGAAACAGAAAGTTTTGCATGGGTCAATGTTGAAAAATTACCCATGTATATATTTTGCAAATAAAAAGCTTTAATTAAAAAAAAAAGAAAATAATAATGGGTGACAGAGTGAAGGTAGAGTTACTTGTCTATTTTGCTTACATATTTTATAGTGAGAGGAATGATTTTCACATTGTTAAAAAGAGAAGAAAAAAATGATTCAAAAAACCAAATAAAGAGATATTAAAAGAGGAAAAAAAAAGAAAATCAGATCAGCATTTGCATTCTTTATTCTTGTGGTACCATTCCCATTTTACATGATCTTTCAAATATCAATGGTACCTTTTATCTCTTTTTCTTCTCTTATTGCTAAAGCTAACATTTCTAATACAATATTAAATAGTAATGGTGACAGTGGGCAGCCTTGTTTCACTCCTGATCTTATGGGGAATGATTTTAGTTTGTCTCCATTACATATGATGCTTGCTGATGGTTTTAAATAGATGCTACTGATCATTTTAAGGAAAAGCCCATTTATTCCTATACTCTCTAGTGTTTTTAATAGGAAAGGGTGTTGGATTTTGTCAAAGGCTTTTTCTGCATCTATTGAGATAATCATATGGTTTTTGTTAATTTGGTTATTAATATAATTAATTATGCTGATAGTTTTCCTAATATTGAACCAGCCCTGCATCCCTGGTATAAATCCTACTTGGTCATAGTGTACTATCCTGGGGATGACTTTCTGTAATCTCATTGCTAAAATCTTATTTAAAATTTTTGCATCAATATTCATTAGGGAAATTGGTCTATAGTTTTCTTTCTCTGTTTTTACCCTATCTGGTTTAGCTATCAGCACCATATCGGTCTCATAGAAGGATTCTGGCAGTATACCTTCTGTCCCTAATTTCTCAAATAGTTTGTGTAGTATTGGAATCAATTGTTCTTTGAATGTTTGGTAGAACTCACATGTAAATCCATCTGGTGGCAGCCCTTTTTGTAGTGTCTAGAAACTGGAAACTGAAGGGATGCCCATCAATTGGAGAGTGGCTGAATAAATTATGGTATATGAATGTTATGGAATATTATTGCTCTGTAAGAAATGACCAGCAGGACGATTTCAGAGAGGCCTGGAGGGACTTGCATGAACTGATGCTGAGTGAAACGAGCAGAACCAGGAGATCATCATACACAGCAACAACAGTATTACATGATGATCAATTCTGATGGACATGGCTCTCTGCAATAAAGAATTGTCTCAAACCTGTTCCAGTTGTTCACTGAAGAAAACCATATACACCCAGAAAGAGGGACATGAAATATGGACCACAACGTAACATTTTCATGATCTCTATTGACATTTGCTTGCATTGTGTTGCCTTTCTCTGATTCTTTTTTTTTTTTCTTGTAGATAGGATTTTTCTTGCATAACTTCTCAAGCATTTCAACATTATTAACATGTAGTGGACTTCCTGCCATCTAGGGGAGGGGAGGGGACTGGGGGTAAAATTTGTATTGGAAAGCTTTGTAAAGATCAAGGTTGGGGAACTACCCATACATATGTTATATAAATAAAAAGCTTAAAATAAAAAAAAATATCAATGGTACCTTTCAAGATTTAAGGATATAGGTCATCTAAACCAGCTGACTAGAATTCATCCAAGGCTACAGGTACTCTCCTACCATACTTATCTTGCATTTCAACTCTTTGCTAGACATTTTTGTTCCATAATTTCTCATGTAAAGATCATTCTGCTTTGCTGAGAAAACAAAAAGAAAATAAAAATTGAGCATCTATGCCTGCTCTCTGTCATCAATTTTCAGCATCCCATCTACTCCAAGCAAAACTTCTATTTTACATTCTTCTTTTTCTCTCACTATAAATAAAAAGGCTTTTTTTCTTAATTTCATTGTCATCCTCAGCTCATTCTGAGTATTAGCATTCCTACCACTATTTTTACAGGATAGTACAACACACATCTTCTGTTATCTGACCTTGCTTCAATCTTCTGTATCTTTCTTTTTTGATAATCTATGTTAGTTAGTGAGCTTCCTGTGTATCTATATCAGTCTCTTCAAACAAATCCTATTTTTTTCTCCTCATTGAAATGATTTCCTTTTGTTTCTTCAGAATTTCATACTTGAATATCTCTTATTCCTCCTGGGCTGACTTTCCTTGAGGCATTTTAGTCAATGTCCTGTCTTTCTTCTGAATCCACTGAAATCCATGCTTCCCAAAATGTAGGAAGACCAGTTTTCTTTTGTTTCTCTATTATAAAGTCTAGGATAGATTGGCCATTTTTCTACAAGGTTTCAATCATTTTCTCCTCAGCAATCAGTTTCTTCCCATAAGTGAGAATCAAACTCAGAATAGAATTTCCCCTTGTTGACTCCTTCACATTTTAAAGGATGAAATTATCCCAGCTATTTGCCAAACAAGAATTTTATTAGCTACTCTGCTTTTGGCAAAGAGCTCTAGCAGATGTCTTGATGTTTCAATAATTGAACCCTATCATTACTGAGAGAAGCTGAAGGATATATTATGAGTTTTGAAAGGTCAGAAGATGTAACCATTCAGGAGTCTGGAGATATTAGAGTTTGGGAATAGAATGTATATGGACTTGATTGCCAGGCCAGCCCCAGTACTTCAAAGAGCTAGAAATGACCTTTGGGACCCAATTCAATGGTATCAGACACAAGGATTCAAGTAGGCAATAATATTGCATTTGAATGTTGAATGTAATGTCCCTACATGTAGAAATGGTAATACATCCAAATCCATTCTTCCCAGTGACTGAGGTTGTACGAGAGAGAGTACAAGGTATTGTGGGGAATATCATTTGTGCCCATATAAATATTCAGCAGTAATTAAGTTATTTATTCCATGTGAGAAATCTTTGGAAATTTTTTTGTCACATCCTGGATATCCACTCTAGAAAAATAGTAGATCTCTCTATTGTGGTTAAAGATTAACAATAGCTGTCTTGCTATCTCTCAGCAAGGAATCACCAACCATGGTCATTTATTTACTTTTTTCTTCGTCTGGCTCTTCAGGTGATCTTTCATCTAAAAGTGCATGTAGATGCATACCATCATTCCTTGGAGATTTAGTTGCTTCTAATCTAGAGGATTTGGTTTCCCCTTTTTTCAGAGAAAGCCTTAAAACTATTACAAATTGTGTTTAAATGCTGCTCTGTCACTTGTTGACTATGAAAACTTAAATTAGGCATTTAACTTCCTGGGATTTGTTTTCATATTTGAAACATGAAGAGGTTGGAAGAAAAAAATGCTTAAAAGTCCCTGCTAACTCTCATTTTTTTTCAGTCATATGATTCTTTGATACTTTAATGCTTGTTTTCATTTTTAAAATTTAAATAAAGCAATCTATTAATCTTCCTGCACTGTGCACCCAGATTTTAGTCCCAGACTATAATTTCTCCTGGACACAGAAGAATATCTTAAGTATCTTAAGGTCTGTGTGTGGGTCTAGATGACTCGAAAGTAATTTGTCCACTCATTGAGTAGAACTAACTATATGATTTAGAGCTACAAGGGATCACTGAAGTTGTCAAGTCTAATCTCTTCAGGAAGTTGAGATCCCAAAGAGATCAAGGGATTTACCAATATCACAGAGGTAGAAAGTCAAGGGTCAACCCCAAATTTCATAAATTGAAATCCAGTCATCTTTTATGCTGTCATATATGTACATAAAAATATACTTGCTTACACATAATATATACCACCTACATATACACATAGACACACAAATATATACATCACCCATATATGCATACCTACATATATATATATGTTTCCACATATACAAATATATACACCCACACCTGTAAGTCTATACATATGCAATACACACATATAGACTCTATATTAACACACATATATACATATATATACATATATGCTTATATGTATATATATTTACATATAAAATATGAGGCAATGGAGTCATTCTGAGAGTCTGAAAACTCTGTCTCAAACATATGTTAGTGTTATTAGATAGCTTTGAACAAACCAGCATACATTATAGAACCACTGACAACTCTCTAAGAGAGATTTGTTCTTATTTAGTCATGTCTGATTTTTTGTGACTCATCTGGGGTTTTCTTGACAGAGATATTAAAGTACTTGCCATTTCCTTCTTCAAGTCATTTTATAGATGAGGAAACTGAGGCAAATAGAGTTAAACAACTTTTTCAGGTTTAGAGAGCTTGTAAGTGTAAGATCTGAATTCTGAAAGATGAGCCTTTTTGACGCCAGGTCCAAGCTCTGTCCTTTGTACCAACTAGCTGCCCCTAAGAAAACTAAGTTATAAATAAGTAGTAGATCTGCAGAAGGGATTTCCACAATGGGAATTTCCCACATAGAGGAAATCATGGATCTGGACCAAAAAAACATGTAAACTGTGTCAAAATAACTACTATTTGCTTCTGTCAGGAAGCCTTCCTGAAAAAAATTTGAATTTGATTTATTTTTTGTTCTCCCTAGGAACAGGATTTAAATTCACTTATGAGCAATAAGCTCCTAAAATATTGACCAAAACATTTTTATTGTAACATATTAATAATAGAAATGAGTCACATCTAAAACATTTATTAAAGAAATAGATATACCTAGAACCCAACTTTTATCAATCAATAAATACTTATTAAAGCTCTTATCAGGCATTGTGGCAAGCATTGGTGGTACAAAAAGAGACAAAAAGATAGTTTCACCTATGGTAATAGTTTTATGAATATTGGTGGACTTGGGAATTTCAGTGAAGGAAACCTCCTTTTTTTTTTTTTTTTTTTTTGAGCTTGCTCTTACTAACTCAGCATATATGACTTCCCTAGCTTCTATCTGGGAAGGTCAAGAACCAAGGAAGAGACATTCTTATTCCTCTTTCTTCTTCCTTCACCCTCTCCTCCAGTTCTGGAACAGACCACTGAGGGAACGTCTGCTTCCTTTGGACAACCTATCATACCCCTCCCTAGTCTTTGTCCATCTCAGAATCCAACTGAGAGGTAAAGCAAAACCAATCAATCCCACCAGATAGCATACACTTCCTCCTTTGGCACTTTGTGCTGCTTAACTGTGTGACTTTAATGAGATGGAAATTAACAAATTAACAAATCCATTCCTTCTGATGAGATAGAAGACCACTAGATCATATCATTTCCTCTAACACTGCCTCCAAAATTTTTCCGGGACTTACCATCTGTCTTGTTTTATGCCTGAAATCCTGAGGCATTTTCATCTGACCTACTTAGAAAACTTAAGGACATCTGGGCTTTGCCATCCACCCTGAGGTTGAGCAGTTAGGACTTTCCAGCTTTGCCCTGAAACCCTACAACTGAACTCTTCAATAGTGTGTGAGATCCTTGACATCAGGGACTATATTGCTTTTTTTTCTATTTGGATTCCCAGTGCTTAGCTCAGTGTTTGGCACTTAAAAAACATTTTAACAAATGTTTTTTTCATTCATTCATTCATCAAATGATCCCTATTTTCTTCCAATCAGTGCCAGTCCTCAGATCCAAAGACATTTTAGGAAAATGTAGGCTAAAATAGCAAAAACAAACAAAAAAACAAACAAACAAAAAAAAAACTTAATAACAATTAACAGCTATGTCAAATTGATATCCAACAAAGCCTACACATGGCTGCTATGCTAGCCTACTTGATTGACCAAACTTTTCACTTCTCAGATGTTGTGGTTCTTCTTTCCTAAGAAGAGAAATAATTTCTGCCAAGCTAATTGATATAAATGTTGATAATTATTGAATGGATGAGCTGTTTATTTTTTTAAAGTATTCATGGGGTGGGAAATTTATCTCTTCTTATACATGAGGTTGCAGAATGATGCAGTACCCAGGAGTGTTTTAATAAAAACAAAATGCATTAATTTTCTTTTAATGTGTTCAGCCTCCTTGTTGTATGCCTCAGAACAGGGAAAATCTCTTCAAACAGAACTAACTGATCTTTCTACATTCACTCTTCTAAATTAGTACTCTTTCTATATTCACTTTTAAAAAATACTTTTTTTTTTTGTTTTTTAATCAGCTCTTCTTCAGTATAGGAAATTTTGGAGAAGGAACTTTTTCCCCTGAAGTATATTGGTCCTTAAGAATTCAATCTAGCTTTCTTTCCATGCTGCCAGTGAAATGGGACTTGTACCTAGACCTTACTGTAAGAGCACTTTCTGTATACCATGCCATGCTGCCTCTCTTGAACATTGATTTTTGAGTTTTTACATAATTCAGGGACAACAGCCCAACTTTCATACCTAGGAAATGGAACGTAGTTCCTATATTTTCATTACTTTCTTTTCTGGTTGATAAATAGGGGAAAATACGATATGGCTATTTCTGAATCAAAGAATTGTAGCTAAGCAATACAACAACTATGTCGAACAATATATGCCTCATTCTCCAGGTGCAACCCTCCACCTCTACTAAGAGAGAAATGGTTTTCAGTGTAGGATTTCAAACTCTAATTTTTTTTTTTAACTATAAGACAAAATAAAAATTTATTCACAAGGAAATTTCACTACACAATTTATGTCACTTTTTAGTTTCACTTTTAATTTCACATGTGATTTTTATGCCACTCTGACAAAAACATAAATTCTGTTTACTTTTAAAGTGCCTTACAATTTAGCCCCATCCTATCTTTCTAGCCTTATTAAACATTATTTTCCATCGCACATTCTGTAACCTAATCAAACTAGTGTTTCTGTTTCTCACATCAAAATTCTGTCTTCCATCTCTATAACTATAATACTTTCTCCTAATTGAAACCTCATAAAATAACCCCTACTATTTTCATTCCATATTCCCTTTGCCCTCTCTCCCAAATTTCCTTGGATTCAACTATTTTGTATTTATTCATTTTTATGTTATTTTTATTGAATATATTTAAATATTTTCTTCCTACTAGAATATAAGCTACTTGAAAGTAGATTGTTTCATTCTTTGTATCTCCAAGAGAACCCTCAAAGTCTTTGTGTCCCCAAGGGCCTGGCACAGTGACTGGCACAGAATAAATACTTGTTTGACTGATCTGGGAATTTAAAAATAATGGCCATATGATTTAAGACAATTCCAATAGACTTGAGGTAGAAAATGCCATCCACATCCAGAGAGAGAACTATGGTGATTAAATGTGCATCAAAGGATAGTATTTCCACCTTTTTTTTTTCCCCCCCTTTGGTCTGATTTTTCTTGCACAACATGACAAATATGGAAATATGTTTAAAAGGATTGCATATGTTTAAACCTATATCAGATATATAGATTGATATCTTGGGGAGGAGGGAGATAAGGAAGGGAGGAAGAAAATTTTGGAATACAAAGTTTTAAAAAATGAATGTTGAAAACTATCTTTACATGATTTTAGAAAAAGAAAATACTATTAGGAAAAAATAATGACCTTATATTTATTAAAACAAAAATTAAGACAAAAACATAAAGTTACTCAAAACTGAGGGGAGTGAATTAGTAACTCCTTTACTTCTTTCAGCCAGAATCTAAGTTAAATGAGTCTACAGTTGGTTGGTTGTTGCCCTTTGTTCTCAAAGAGAACCAAAATAATATCACTATGTTAGAGTGGAGTCACAGTATGTCCAACTGTGAATGATCAGACCAAGATGAGCTTGAAATGCCCTGCTACAGGTTGCACACAGTTTATATGAATATTTGGAATAGCTTCTCTAATTTTGCACATCTCATGTTACCTTTGGGCCAATTCAATTCTGCTTTGCTCATAGAGCACAGCATCTTTTCTGATGAGGACATAGCATGCTGAGTGGTTTTGTCCCAGTGTCTCCCATGTTGTGCAATCAATTCTAAAATTCTTAAGAGAGACCTTGAGTGTCCTTGCATCACTTTTCCAGACCACCTTGTGAGTGCTTGCTCTATGTGAGTTCTCCATAAAAGATTTTTTTGGGGAAGTGTACATTTAGCATTCAAACAATGGGGCCAGCCCAATGGAGTTGTGCTCTCTAAAGTAGAGTTGGGATGGTTGGCAGTTGAGTTCAAAAAAGGACCTCAGTGTCTGGTATCTTATCCTGATGATGATCTTCAGGATCTTCCTAAGACAATTCACATGGAAGTGATTCTATTTTCTGGCATGGCATTAGTATACTGTTAGGTTTCATAGGTATACAAGAATGATGTCAGCACAATGACTATAGACCTTTATTTGGTAGTCAGTCTAATACTCTCCTTTCCTACACTTTTGTTTGGAGTTTCCCAAACACTGTTAGTGCTTCAAAGATCTGGAATTTCTTTAATAGAAGGATTCTCTTCTTCATCATATATCAAAATTCACCCTTATCTACCCCTCTTATATAATTCTTATATGCACATACTAGGAGTATTATCAAAGTCTTGAGTGAAACTGTAGGGCCACCTATACTGCCCATCTTCTCTATTCTCTCATACCAACCAATGCTACAAAATAGAAACAAGATGACTGGATTTCAAAATATAATGAAAATGCTGGACTTTTTAAAACTCAGTGAAAGTGTAATGAAGATAATCAAGGTATCAAAAGTATTCTTAATTATTTTGCAGAAAATGAGAAATTAACCATAGTAGATGAGGGACAGTATTTAAATCTAATATATAATCCTCTCAAGTATTACATTATCTTTAGTCTTTTCTTTAAAATGAGGTACACAGATCTAAAACTATATTATAAAGCAGCGGTCATCAAAACCGTTTGGTACTGGATAAGAAATAGAGCAGTGGATCAGTGGCACAGGATAGGTTATCAGGACAACCTAGGCATTAACCTTAACAATCTAGTGTTCGATAAACCCAAAGACCACAGCTTTTGGGATAAATACTCTCTATTTGGCAAAAACTGCTGGGAAAATTGGAAACTAGTGTGGAAGAAATTAGGGCTTGACCCATACCTAACACCACATATCAAGATAAGATCTAAATGGGTTCATGATCTAGATATAAAGAGGGACTTTGTAAGCAAGCTAGAGGAACGTAATATAGTTTATCTCTCAGACCTGTGGAGATGGAACAAATTTATGTCCAAAGAAGACTTGGAACTCCTAATTGAACACCAGATGGATAATTTTGACTATATTAAGTTAAAAAGTTTCTGTACAAATAAAACTAATGCAGACAAGATTAGGAGGGAAGCATCTAATTGGGAAATCATCTTTACATTTAATGGTTCTGATAAAGGCCTCATTTCTAAAATATATAGAGAATTGTCTCATATATATAAGAATTCAAGCCACCCTTCAATAGATAAGTGGTCAAGGGATATGAACAGACAATTTTCAGATGATGAAATTAAAACCAATCTCTAGTCATATGAAAAGTTGCTCCAAATCACTATTGATCAGAGAAATGCAAATTAAGACAACTCTGAGATACCACTACACACCTGTCAGATTGGCTAAAATGACAGGAAAAGATAACGATGAATGTTGGAGGGGATGTGGGAGGGCTGGGACACTAATACATTGTTGGTGGAACTGTGAACGGATCCAACCATTCTGGAGAGCAATTTGGAGCTATGCTCAAAAAGTTGTCAAACTGTGCATACCCTTTGACCCAGCAGTGTTTCTACTGGGCCTATATCCCAAAGAGATCTTAGAGGAGGGAAAGGGACCCACATGTGCAAGAATGTTTGTGGCGGCCCTTTTTGTAGTGGCTAGAAACTGGAAACTGAAGGGATGCCCATCAATTGGAGAGTGGCTGAGTAAATTATGGTATATGAATGTTATGGAATATTATTGTTCTGTAAGAAACGACCAGCAGGACGATTTCAGAGAGGCCTGGAGAGACTTACACGAACTGATGCTGAGTGAAACGAGCAGAACCAGGAGATCATCATGCACAGCAACAACAGTATTACATGATGATCAATTCTGATGGACATGGCTCTCTGCAATAAAGAATTGTCTCAAACCAGTTGCAGTTGTTCACTGAAGAAAACCATATACACCCAGAGAGAGGGATATGAAATATGGACCACAACGTAACATTTTCATGATCTCTATTGACATTTGCTTGCATTGTGTTGCCTTTCTCTGATTCTTTTTTTTTCTTGTAGATGGGTTTTTTCTTGCATAACCTCTCAAGCATTTCAACATTATTAACATGTAGTGGACTTCCTGCCATCTAGGGGAGGGGAGGGGACTGGGGGTAAAATTTGTATTGGAAAGCTTTGTAAAGATCAAGGTTGGGGAAGTACCCATACATATGTTATACAAATAAAAAGCTTAAAAAAAAATAAAATAAAATGAGGTACATTTTCTATTATTTATTTAAAAAATTTAAATCACTTGAAATTTCAAGACACAGATGACCTCCTTCAAAATAATAAAGGAAAGGAAATAATCCATCATTCAATTTTTTTAGTCATCATGTTGTGATTTTTACTATGTAATTTTTTTTTACTTATAGCAGCTTTAATCTTCCAGCAATTTTGATTCTAGTATTTTATAATCTCTTCCTAATTTTACATGCTTCACTCTGGTGCATTTATTCTGGTTTAAAAATTCCAAAATATTCGTTACCACATTTGTGAATTCTTTAGAAATCAGTCCTCCATAAAAGCCTTATGTCCCATAGCACAAAGGTGATCCTGGGCTTCCTAAGAACAAGCCCTTAAAATGCAAGCTTTGGCAAGTTCCTCCCAGTTGAAAAGTTTTTGGACTTGATTGCAGTGATAAGCATAACTGTTGATGGAAGACCCACCTCATTTCATATCAAAAGTCTTCCCCTCCAGGCAGGCCATTGGGTGATAAGTTATTTGGCTATCATAATCTATGTGTAACTCAACTCAAGGGTCAAGAAGAGGAGATAGTTCATTCTGCAGCACAATGTGATCACAGAATCTGACCTAGCCCAAAACCAGAGATTTCCTAGGAAGCACCAGCAAGAGGGTAATTAAAATTCAAAAGTTCCAGAGAGATAAGAGAATTTCCTTGGAAGTTTTGCTATTTGGAGAAAAAGCTCACCTGCACAACCAGCTTCCTTAGGAGGCTAGGTAGGATTTGAAGCAAGGGACCTGGTTCTTTCTACCCTCTGCTATTACACTAAGTAACTCAAAAAGGGTTGGTCTTCTACTAGAGGTGTTGTTTGTTCAGTGGTCACAAATTATTATATTCTTCTGAGAGGAATTTTGGGAGTTTATTTGTATTTTTTCATATATTTACTATATCTGCTTATAAGGTACTATGAATCCCTTAAATCTTTGCATTTTTTTTGTGCTATGAAATAAAGATTATCCAATGCCTGATAACCTCTTAAATGCCGTGGGTACTTGTACAGGAGTTGAAATCGTCTGTTATTAATATTTGAGAAAACCTAAATGGGAAATAGAGCTATATTTGCCTTCTTATTGATTCATTTTTGGGAGTAAAACTCCAAATAGCATCATAATGAATACAAAAGGAAAAAATGATAATTAGTGCTTAAGAAGAGATTCAGTCCATAGAAATAAGTAGGCATTAAAAGATTAAAAGAAAGAAATGAAAACACAAACTTAATTCCTAATTCTTTGTGGTTTCCTTGTTTCTATTTTCTAAAGTAATGATGGCAAAAAGAGTCACAGAGTGCTAGGAATCACATGGTTTGAGATTCTTGTCCAAAGAATGACAGATTGACACATTAGTAGGCAGCTAGGTGACACAGTGGATAAAACACTAGACTTGGCATCAATCAGTCAAGCATTTATTAAGTGCCTAATGTATGCCAGGAACTGTGCTAAATATTGGGGATAAAAGAAAAAGAGAAAGTCCCAGCCTTAGAGGAGTTTGCATTCTAATGGAGACAACAAGCAAACAACTATACACAAATAATCTATATCCAGGATAAAAAGAAATTAATAGAAGGCAGGCACAAATATTAAGAGGGGTTGGGGAAAGCTTTCTGTAGAAGATAGCATTTTATCTGGGATTTGAAGGAAGCCGAGTAAGCCAGGAGGTATGACATTTAAAAAGTTCAAGGGACATTGTTTCTGAGTAATTAATCATTTTATTAATAATGCTAGAATTTTATTAATAAAAGGGTGTGAAAATGGAAAGATTAATGACTTTATTCATCACTTGGATTTGCTTGAGCTCCCTTACTATCCGGAGAAACTCAGACTGATTTGGGAATCAGAATGAGCCAGTCAGGAAGCAGACTGAGAATCTCTTCAGTTTGACAAACAGAAATCTTTTGCTGTGTTCATTTGCTGAACCCCAGACTCCTTCTGCTAAAACAGCACTCACAGAATAGGCTCAAACCCCAAACAAAGGAGCCCCTGGGGATCTTCTACTCTGACCCACTTCCCTATACCCAGAGGGTGTCTTGTAATCTCTGAGAAATCTCTGAGAAAACCAGTGGCTGAAACCTGATTAGGTCATGATGCAATTCCCCTCTCCCCTAACTTGTGGTTTTTGTTTTTATAATCCCTGCTGCAATCCTCACCCTGATTTAAGTTTCAAGCATCACATACATGCCACAAGCTTGAGAAAAATAAAATATGCGTACACATTGTACATGGCAACAAGAAGATTATAAGATGATCAATTTTGATGGACATGGCTCTTTTCAACAATGAGATGACAGACCTATTACAATGATCTTGTGATGAAGAGAGCCATCTGCATCCAGAGAAGACTGTGGGAAGTGAGTGTGAATCAGAACATAGCATTTTTACTCTTTTTGTTGTTTGTTTGCATTTTTATTTTCTTTCTCATTTTTTTTCCTTTTTGATATGATTTTTCTTGTGCAGCAAGATAACTGTATAAAAATGTATGCATATGAGATTTAATATCTACTTTACAATGCTTAACATATATTGAATTACTTGCTATCTAGTGGAGAGGGAGGGTGGGGAAATTGGAACACAAGGTTTTGTAAGGGTTAATGTTGAAAAATTATCCATGGATATCTTTTGAAAATGAAAAAGCTTTAATAAAATAAAAAAATTAAAATGAACCAAACCAAAGAAGCAATATATCTATTAAAAAATAAAGTATTCATACAACCAGATGGAACTCTGAGATTGACAGTGAGGATTCCCCACATTCTTGAATGCCAAAAACCAATGATGGGGGCTGCTCACAGTCTATATGTTCTTAAAAGGGTGGGTGTTCCTAAAGATGGCAATCAACTCTGATCGGTCAGCAATTAATGATAGGTGGACCTATTCCAAAGAAGGTCTGGGAGAGTAACATCCTGTAACTCTGACAAAAAGGGACTACCTCTATACCCGGACCACACATAGCCTTGGACAATCTAGACAGAAAATCTACTTCTGCCTAAATTACCTTACGTGGATCTCAATGGCCAGGAATTCATTTTAGATTAGAAGTCTAATATAGCTGGATGGAGTTTTTTTTATACAATTATACAATTTTTTTTATACAATTATACAATTTTTCTTATACTGTACTCCTCTATATAATCCATGATTCAATTTCATTGGATTATTTGTTGTTCTTCATATTTGACACTTCATCTCTTGAATTCCAATCTTTGTTGGCTGTTCCCCCATGCCTGGAATGCTGTCTCTTTTATCTCCAACTTTGGTTTCTCTGGTTTCCTTGAAGTCTCAGTACATGTTCCACCTTCTGTAGGAGGCCTCCTTCATAGATCATCCCAACTACCAGTGCCTTCCCCACTCATTTCAGATGAGCTTCCATCTAATCTCTCTCCATATGTCTGTATACATGAATGCATGTATATGTATACATGCTTATGCTCATATTATATACATAAATATGTATATACACAAATATATGCATAGGTACAAATACAGTATATACCTAATTATTTACATGTTGTCTTCTCCAATTAGAATGTATGTTCTCTGATGTCAGAGAACATGTTTTTGTTTTTATTTACCTCTCTTAACACTTGACATAATGCTTGGTACATTGTGTTTAATAAAAACTATCGGCTGACCAAATGGAAAACTGACTATACAGTAATGAACAGAATATGATTAGTAAATGGTAGGGAAGTCATTTCAGAAAAAATCTTTTTATAAGCAGTCATATCATTGATTAATTAGTGCCATGTCAATACTAAGTTAGAAGAAAGGATAAAAATAAAGAAAAAAAGTATGGGCAATTACAACCACTCCACTTATCCAAGTAAATTATCAATCATTTGAAGGGGGAAAAGATAAAAGCATTGATTCTGATCATAAGCAAGCTGCTTAATCTGAGCCTCAGATTCCTTTTTAAAAATGTGGATAATAATGCCATTACTACTTTGCTGTAAGGATCAAATAAGATAAAATATGCAGAAGATTTTGTCAACCTTAAAGAACTATATAAATGTCAAGTAGCATCATCAGAATTATAATTATCATCTCATTTTCTTGCAAAAGTTTAATAACATAAAATAGTCATTAACATTGAAGAGGACAAAACAGTTAAGAAACCTGTTCATCTAATAAACACTTGATCTCCTTGCCAAGTAGAAAGACATGAGCATCAAGGATAATACCAATCTAGAATACAAACTTGCAAAGTATTATACAGGAGGATTTTTTTTATTAAATTTTTTTATTTTCAAAACATATGAATAATTTTATTTTCTTTCTCATTTTTCCCCTTTTTGATCTGATTTTTCTTGTGCAGCATGATAATTGTGGAAATGTGTATAGAAGAATCGCACATGTTTAACATATATTGGATTACTTGCAATTTAGAGGAGGAGATGGAGGAAGGGAGGGAAAAATTTTTGGAATACAAGATTTTACAAGGGTGAATGCTAAAAATTATCTATACATATGTTTTGAAAATAAAAAAGTTTTAATTTAAAAAGTACCACAAAAAGGCTCTGTTGCCCTCCAAGTGACCCTTCATTTTAATTCTTTTTTTAAAAAAAGAATAACTTTTTATTTTCAAAACATATGTGTAGATAATTTTCAACATTCACCTTTACAAACAGCCCCACACCCCAGAGGAGTATTTAGTCTTCCAACACACAAGAAATCAAAGTGTATATATTGAAAAGAAAAGAAAAAAAACTTGAATATAATCTTTTTTTGTTTGTTTTTGTAGTGCATTATTTTTTAATTAAAGCCTTTTATTTTCAAAAATAATAACATTCACATACCATAACTTAAGTTACTTTCCAGCTAATGAACATCACTCAGTTTCCAGTTCCTTGTTACTACAAAAAGAGCTGCTACAAACATTTTTGCACATGTGGGTATTTTCCCTTTTTTATGATCTCTTTGGGATACAGACAGGCCCATTCAGTTTGATAGCCCTTTGGGCATAGTTAGGAGGATTATTTAGCACTCTAATAACAATAATAAATATTTACATATCCTTTGGGGTTTTGAAAAGATTTACCTATTATCTCATTTAATCTCACAAACCAGAAGAAGGGAAGGGGAAAAGAAGCTTGAAGAAAGTTTAGTTTAAACGTTAATTAAGTCATTCTATCCTAAGGGTATTTGTAGGTAAGCCAAAAAGAAGACAACATATACCTCTGTTGCTAATATGCATGAGAGGAAAAAATGAGACCAGAAGACAAATTGAGTAAGAATAGCTGTACTAGACCAGGTCCACAAAGAAGAAATTTGTGCTGAAATTTTGATAGCCTTGAGATTTTAAAGATATCTCAGAGAGGAAGATACAAAATGATGAAGAATAAAAATCTTGTGCAGGACTTTGATACTTTAATGGACATGCTATTTCATCAAAGGAAACACTTCCTCTTATTGCATAGATTGTAGCACATTTACACCTCTTTGTATATGACTCTTGTACTTGTTTTTCTATTGATTTTTTTCACTTTCCAATATACTTGAAAGCTTCCTTTAGTTCCCTTGAAACTACATGGGAATCACTGAAGTATACAGACCACATCTCTTCACTCTGATTTTCATTGTACATCTGGTCTTCATTTTCTGGTAACTCACTTTATTAATAATATCTTTACTGCTTCTCCTACCCAGTTCCTTGTTGGTAATATTCTGTTGCCTACTAACCCTCACAACATGTCACTCCATTGTCTTTTTTTTTTTTTTTTTTTTGGTAACTTCTCTAATTCTTCAGTGATTACAAAATTCAATGCTTCACACCCATATAACATCATTAAAAGAACATTAATGGACAAAAAAAAATTGGACCTTTGTTTCAGGAAGATTTTAGGGTCATTAAAAAGCATTGTGCAATTCTCCAAATGAAATGCAATCAGTTTTCCTATCTCCTGTTCAGTCCTGTAAAAGATTGTTTTTCCCTCATCATTTTGTATTTTCCTCTCTGAGATATCTTTAAAACCAGTCCCTCAAGGCTGTCAAAATTTCATCATCCTCTAACACAGATTTATTCTGTGTGGACTTGAAACAGTGATTCCTTACAGATAAGTCCTCCAGATGAGATATTTTTTGTAGATGTATTATATTGTTTATATGTGTTCTGAAATTAGCAGAGCATCTTAGATGAAATAAATATATTGAGACTGAATATTCAAACAAGAAAAATCAAGTGGATGCAAAATATTCATTGTTTAGACTCTGAATAGTACTTAGACAATTCTAAATGTGTGAATTGGTGTGTATAAATATATATGTATATATTTAGGGGGTCTAGTCCATCTATTCTTCCTGAATTTATCTTTTGGTCTCATTTTTCCCCTTGTACATATATGCTATATGTACATATACACCTGTATGTATGTTGTAATTGTTCACTTATTTCAGTTTTGTTCAATTCTTCATGACCCCAGTTGGGTTTTCTTAGCAAAAATACTGTAGTACTTTGCCATTTTCTTCTTTAGATCATTTTACAGAAGAATAACTGAGGCAAATGATTTAAATGATTTGTCTGGTGTATATGTCTGAGTTCAGATTTGAACTCATGAAGATGAATTTTTCAGATTCCAAGATTGGCATTCTTTCCACTATACTACCTAGATGCTTCCTCCAGCCCCTAAATATATACATGTATATTCATACACACAAATTCATACACTTAGAATTGTTTAAGTGCTATTCAGAGTCTAAACAATGAATATTTTGCATCCACTTGATTTTTCTTCTTTGAATATTCATTCTCAATATATGTATCTCATTTAGGATGCTCTGCTAATTTCGGAATTCATGTAAACAACATAATACTATCTACAAAAAATATTTCATCTGAAGGACTTCTCTATCTATAAGGAATCACTGTTCCATTTGTTCCATTTTAACTCTGCACTGGATATCTTCCATGAGAGTAACAAATAGTGTTGGCAAGCAAATGTTTCCCTATTTTATACCTATCCTGATATTTGATCATCAGAGAGTCATTGAAAAATATTATCACTGTTGTAAAAGATTGTGAGAATTTTTATGATTTTGACATATGTGCCTAGGAACCATCATGTAAGAAAAGGACCTTGAAGGTGATATTTTATATTGCTGAATCAAATTTTTTATAGTCAATATACAGTAAACATAGTGAGATGCTTCTTTTATCTATACTTTTTAGTCAATTGCATAACTGTAAAGATACTATCTACTAGAAAATGCCATTTCAAAAATCTGCCCTTTCCCTTCTCAAATTCTCATAAAGATTTTATAGAGATTGGAAAGTAGGCAAATGGATCTATAGTTATTGATATTTTCTTGGTCACATTTTTTGGTAATAATAAGGTTCATACTTTTCCCCAAGAATTTTGAATCATTCCTCTCTTTCAGATATCTTGAGAATCAATCCCTTAATGCCCTCAAAATTACATTGCCTCCAATATTGACTAACTCTGTGTATACTGCATTTCTTCCAGCACCTTTTTCCATCTTTGTTTGCTAAAAATAAATAAATAAAACAAAATAAAGGCATTTTTTCTATCCTCAGCATATTATAATATTTGAAACCAGATGAAAAACTTCTCCTGTAATTGATGGAGAAAAAAGATTTTCAATAGAAATATTGACAGTTGTTTTCCATTTCTGAAATGTTTGTTGTCCTTTCTGCAATTTTATACTTAAATGCTTTTAGTACAGTTTAATTTAACTGGATCTCTTGCCAAGCTTTTTGTACATTAAAAAACCCAGATATTATCCAAAAAAGGTGTTTCAAAGAACATTATCAATTACTAACCTCTATGTCTGCTCCTTCAGTTCCATAAAATCTTTATGAGAATACTCTATAATGATCACATTTCCTGCCTTGCAGCACTTAAAATTACACCCAGGAGTTTATTAGGCTTATGTTAAAGATCATACAAAATTCCTTGATAGATGTATCACAAGGTGAGGGCTTCTATTCCAGATTTATACAGAATCTGGATGCATCTTACAGGTGGCCTGACAAAACTGGAAAGTCTGATAAACAAACATTTAAAATATACTCATCTTCTTCATTAGGATGTCCTTATTGCCCTACCAGACAGATGTTTTACTGTCTTCTCAACCTTACTATTGTTGTTGTTTGTCCTTTACTCCCAAAGAGGACCAGGACATCAGGGAGGTGACGCCATGACATACAGGTGAGTTAGATTTAAGTGAGGGAGGGCTGGGCAAGTCACCAGCCTCACTTTCTCCTCCAGAGGCATTTGGGTCCAGTGGACAGATCTGTTGCCTTCTATTGTCCAAACAATTTGCAGTAACCAGATCTACTCATCTACAAGGTATGGCTCTTTAATCCTTTCTGATTTAGGCTTGTTCAGTTAGTGGTCATTCTTTCCCTAAAGAAATATTGTAGTTCCTGTTTATCCTGTATATAGCTTGCTTTGTATATATTTGTTTGTATATTATCACCCCCTTTAGATTGTGAGCTCTCTGAGGGCAGGAAATGTCTTTTACCTTTTTTTTTGTATCCCCAAAACTTAGTTTGCTGTCTGGCATGTGGTAGATGCTTAATAAATGTAGGCTGGTTAAACTAAACCTTGAAGGATTTGGATTGGTAAAGAGGAGGGCATGTTCATAGGCACAGAAGCTATATACTCCAATCAAACCAGGATAAGAAGCCCACTTAACATGTGCTAATCTAATCTGTGCTAGAAAATGGCCAGTGAGGAGGAACCTGTTACCTCTCAAAACAACCTGTTCTACTTTTGGGCAGCTACAATTGCTGGAAAACTTTTCCTATGTAATAGGATTTGATATTGGAAATGGATGACTGATAGTTTCAGGGAAGTTCTACATTCCCCTCCTTGATCTTAAGATAATTCTTCTCCTGCCCTACCTATGGCTTTGAATAATAAGGCAGCTCCTTCCATCCTGAAGGATTGTGGTGAAAAGAATGCTATAGAGAGGGGCAGCTAGATGGTGCAGTGGATAGAGGGCCAGCCCTGAAGTCAGGAGGACTTGAGTTCAAATCCAGCCTAAGACATTTAATACTTCCTAGCTGTGTGACCCCAGGCAAGTCACTTTAACCCCAATTACCTCAGGAAAAAAAAAAAAGAATCCCATAGAGAGAATTGGAACAGATTCTTATATGGTATATAGGCAATGAAATTGTCCTGAAGCCAAGACAATCTAATTAAATCCTGTGTAAGAAACAAGACAGACACTTAGAATGAAACCAGTTAGTTCTGCCATAGTTAATGACCAATCGTTTCCCTTTTCCTTTTTACAGTGATAATAGTGTGCTGGCAATTTGAATTATTTATATATGAATATTTGCTCAAATATAATAGAAATAAAGGGTAACTAAGTGGCACAATGGTTAGAATATAAGATCTGGAGTCAGGAAAACCTGAGTTTAAATCCAGTCTCAGATACTAGTTGTATGACCCTGAGCAAGTCACTTAACCCTGTTTGCCTCAGTTTCCTCATCTGTAAAATGATCTGGAGAAGGAAATGGTAAGCCACTCCAGTATCTTTGCTAAGAAAATTTTAAATGGAGTCAGCCATAAACAATAAAGAAAGGAATTAAGGAAAGTCTGAGGGGAAAGAGATTGATATAAAACTACAATATTTTGACAGAGCATGTTCTCCAGCTGGGTACTCAGAACTGCAGAAGTGACTAGTTGTTTCATTTTTATAGTTGCTTAAGCAGAGAAAATACTTATAGTGAATTTCCCCTAGATATTGAATACACATTGGATGATGCTAGCACTGTAATAGGACCTCTATCACTTTTTCCTATCTTTTTTTATTTAAAGAAAAGCACTCCCATAAAGGAGGTACCAAAATAATGTATGGAGAAGAAGCAATACCCAAAAGGAGCAGTAGCACAACCCACAAAAAAAAGACCCAAAAGTCGTGGCTATCTGCCTACTCTACTAGTATAAAATAAATGGGCCTTTCCTTTAAATGACAAATAATATATACTTTAAGCATATTATTTGTAACAGATATACACTAGAATCCTTCCCAATAAATTCAGGGATAAAACAAGTATACCCATTGCCTTAATTTCAATTAAATATAGTACAATAAAATCTGGTTATGTAATAAGATATGAAAAAGAAATTGAGGAAATAACCATAGAAATAAGAAATAAAATTATCACTTTTTTGCATATATGATCATGTACTTAAAAGCCAAGAGTCTTAAGAGAAATAATGAAAAGAAAGAAGAACAAATATCCCAAACTATAAAAATAAGCAGTTAAAAAAAACAGTTTGAAACTAGTTAAGAAATCAAAAGATTAATCAGTGGAACAGATTATTATATGACACATTGAAGCAAATGTATCCAATAACTTTTAATAGACACAGCTATGGGGATAAGAATTCACTATTAATGATTTAAAAAAAAACTATTGGAGAATTGGGTAGTACTGTGGGAGAAATTTGATTTAGATCAAGAATTCAAACTTCACACAAAGATAAGATTCAAATCATAAACAAATTAGGGAAACAGAAAAAAAATTACTTACAAGATTTATGGTTAGGAAAAAAGTTCATGATCAAACAAGAAATAGAAATGACCATAGAAGATTAAATTAATCATTTTAATTACATGAAATTTTAAAAGCTTTTGAATAAAGAAATCTAATAAAGCTAACATTAGAAGGAAAACAATTAACTGAGAAAATTTTGCAGCAAATTTCTCTTCTAGAAGTCTTATTTCTATATGTAAGTAATTGATTCAAATTTAAAAAGAAAGTATCATTTTCCAATTTATAAATTATATAATAATATAAATAGTTCTCAAGGAAAGAACTTAGATGATCTATAGCCATATGAAAAAAAATGCTCCAAATCACTATTAGGCAGAGAAATACAAATTAAAGTGATTTTAAGATTCCATTCATAACTATCAAAATGGCAAAGATAAAAGGGGAAATGTTGAATGTTGGATGGACTGTGAAAACAGGCACTATGACACACTTGTAGTCAACTTGTAAATGGATATAACCATTCTGGTAAGAAATTTGGAATTATACACAGAAAGTTACTAAACAATATATGTGCTCTTTGACCTAGCTATTGTTACTTCTAGACCTTTACTGGAAAGAGATCAGAGAAGAGGAAAAAAGTCCTTAATGTATAAAAATATTTTTATATATCATAATTTTAAATACAAAATTAATCTTTTTATAATGGCAAAGAAGAAAAATCAAGAGGATACCCAACAATTGAGTGATGAGTGAATAAATTATGGTTTATAAATGTTATAGAGTACTACTTTGCTGTAAGAAATAAGAAAATAGATATTTTCAAAGACATGTGGTAAGACTTGTAAGAACTGGTGCAAAGTGAAGTAAGTAGAACCAGAAGAGGAATTTATAACATTATTATCATAAAAATGAATAATTTTGTGGATATTTATAAATGAAGGAAGAACAAAGTGAATAATTTATATAATTATAGACCAATTTATGTAATTACAGCACTACTGTAAAAACAAACAACTCTGAAAGAAGAGTGAGCAATACAATGACTATATATGATTGCAGAAGACTGATGATGAAACATGCTGCTCATTACAAAGAAGTCTGGGTTTAGAGTGCAAAATGAGATACACATATATAATATGCATGGAGATATGTGTATATGCATATGCATGTATATATGTGTATATTTTGTGTGCATAGACATGCACACACAATCTACATACATGGTATGTATTATGTGTGTATGTGCGTATTTATTTATTTGTGTGTAACTACTGGTAGGATTTTTTTACCTGTGAATATTTGTTTAAAAATTTTGCTTTTTTTTCTTTGTTTTTTCAACAGGATGAAGGGTGAGAAGGAGAAAAAATAGATTTCTGTTAATTTTGGAAAAAGAACAAATAAAGTATGCCTACTTCAGATGTGAAATGTTGCATGATCTTTCAGACAATTTTTATCAGCCCTGTTTTATTTTGTCATAAGAGACATTTCACAGAACAGGAAATGTACAAATATATATAAGGTAAAAACAAAACACACTAATAAAATTGAAAATGAGAAAGCTTCTAGCTCCATATCATCACCACTCCTAGATTTATATCAAATCTGAATTTGCTTCTTTACATACAGTACTGTTGCTTGAGAGAAAATGAGGACAGATGGCCTAAGTAGAATCTACTTGTTTGGGAGCAATTTGAAATAATGCTAAATAATAAAAGGATAATAATGGCATTTCTGGTCTCGCTCACTTCCCTCTACTACTAGTGTTCTCATAAAAATGTTCCATTTCTCAGTAACCATTTAGCCAGCAACCCAGTTGTTCTAACTGTGACTAAGGTTTTCTCACAGTGATGAAGGCGTTAGCTACCTTATTGCAATAGAGATTTACACAGGACATATCCACCCTGCCTCCCAAGGCAAAACTTCCAGTGGGAAGGGGAAGCTTATAATGGAAAGGTTCATGGCGAATGTGGTTACTTTATATGCCATGAGAAAACCATTCACAGGGAGATTTACCCTGCAGCTTCCAGATTGCATCAGATTTATGTGGTTTTTGATCTTTCCAGTCTTTCAACTCACGGCTGCTGGCTTGTATAAACATGAGAACACCAAGCCCAACACAGAGGAAACCTGAGTTTCACCTCATCAGGAAACACATCTCACTATTTTCCAAGGCTTTCTTTTTAAATTCAAATGTTGGGCCACTTTTGGCCCATAAATTATGGAGTTTCTCTTTGCCTAGAATCACTCTTTTTTCTCCTGCCTGAACAGTGCAGTAATTTTCCATCTTTTTATTTCTTCACAGAGAACCCAGGTTTTGTGAAACTCTGGTCTGACATTCTATACCTGGCTATACTTGACTCTGTCTGCATATTCCCACCCTATCTTTGAATGAAATCTGGTCCATTCAAAATCAGTGGGCAAACTGATTTTGGTCCGGCTGTGAAATTCTGTTTCTTTAGTTAGAATGATGCAACTTCTCCTTACCCTTTTCTTTTTAAAACAAGCCAATAAAAATAAAACTGCATGCATAGCTTTTATATATAATCTTAGTGAATAGCCCTAAGACTGTATTTTTGTTTTCAGTCAGTTTTTCAGTGCTTCTTCTATTGATGTTGTCCAGTAAAGGAAGGTTCTTTTTATGCCTTTCTTGGTACATTTTGAGGAGCCAAAAAGAAAAAAAGCAATAGAAAATTATTGCCATTGGGGAGCTTTTGAAATAGGAAGTGAGCCCCAAAAGAATTGCCAATGACATCTTTATTTAGGGTCTAAGTGACCCAAGACTCATGGAGCTTTTAAAAAGGTCTGTACTCTCGAATTTATCTTCTGTCATATTTACTGAAGCAGGGCTGGAGAAATTTTCTCCTGGAAAAGTAAAAGCAAGGTTTATTTAAATTTTGAGTCTGAAAAACTATACAGTAGGAAAACATTCTGGCTCTAGGGACAGAAGACCTGGATTCAAACCCTACCTTTGAGATTCTGAGAAAGTCATTTAAATTCCTTGAGTACCAGTTTCATTACTTGTAAAATGAGGAGATTGGTTCAGATGGTCCTTAAGGACACTTTTAGATCTAGACCCATGATGTATGAAGCATTTTGTCAAATATACAGAATGCAAAGTAATAGGAGGTAGAGAAAAGGAGATGGACATGTGAGACTTGTGACAGATCACCTAGATTTCCAGACTTTTTCAGCTTTCCCAGTGGAGCAATCTAACTCTAAACATTCAACTGGAAAAGCTGTCCTTCCTGTAGATATATGACAATAGGAATAGCATGCACTTTTATAGTATTTAAGGGTTTTTTTTATTGAATTGTTTTTCATTTTACCCAACTCTCTGTGATCCCATTTGGAGTTTTCTTGGCAAAGATAGTAGAGTGATTTGTATTTCCTTTCCCAGTGCATTAAAGCAACTAGAGGTTAAGTGACTTGCCCAGCTTATAAATATCTGAGATCAAATTTGAACTCAGATCTTTCTGACTCTAGACTAGATGCTCTATCTACTGTGCTGTCTTGCTGCCCAAAATTACCAATAAGAGAAATATAAATTAAAGCATCTCTGAGGTTCCACTTCATATCTGTCACAATAAAAAACAAGACAAAAAAGAAAAATAATAAATGTTGAAGGAGGCTATGGGAAAATTGATATAAATGCATTCTTGAAGTTATGACTTGCTATAGCCATTTAAAAATAATTTGGAACTATGCCCCCAAAGTTACTAAACTGTGCAAATCCTTTTATCCAAAAATATCATTTCTAGGTTTATATCCCCAAAGAAATTAAAGAAAAGAAAAGGATCTATTTGTATAAGATTATTTGTAGCAACTCTGAGGTACTCTCAGATCATCTAATGTGACAAAAAAGGAAAATGATAGATACTGGAGAGAAAAATGGGAAAACTGAAACACTATTGCATTGTTGGTAGAGTTGTCAACTAACCCAACCATTCTAGAGAACAATTTGGAACTTTGACCAAAGGGCTATAAAATTGTCTATATTCTTTCTAGGTCTATATTCCAAAGATATTTTTTAAAAGGGGAAGGACAAATGGATCTATTTATACAAAAAGATTTATAGCAGCTCTTTATGTGGTGGCTAAGAATTGGAAATCAAGGTGATGCCCATCAATTGGGGAATGACAGAACAAGCTGGGATTATGATGGAATATAATTGTGCTTACAAATGACAAAGAAAATGATTTTTAAAAAAAACGTAACACAATATGAATTGATGCAAAGTGAATTGAGCAGGACCTGGAGAATATTGTATGATACAAAACTGTGAATGACTTAACTATTCTCATCAGTGCAAAGATACAAGACAATCCTAAAAGACTGATGATGAAGCATGTTTTCCACCTCCAAAGAAAGAACTGATATTGTCTGAACACAGACTAAAAACAAGCTGTTTTTTCTTCCTGCCTTCCTCTCTCCCTCCTTCCTTTTTCTCTCATTTCCTTCTTTCCTTTTTTTCCTTTCTTCCTTCCTTCCTTTCTTCCTTCTTTCCTTCCTTCCTTCTTTCTTTCCTAACTTCCTTTCATCTTAAATTGATGATGATGATGAAGCATGCTATACAGATATCATCAGAAAAGTGATAGAAACAAGTTGCAGAATAAAATATACATTTTTGGAGATGACCAGTGAGAGATTTTTTTTTTCTTGACTATGGGTATTTATTACAAGATTTTTCTTTTTTTTTTTGGTTAAATGATGGATGGATATAAGAAAGAGGAAGTGATAGTAACAAATAGATTTTATTTTTTTTATTAAAATTTTTTATTTGGAAACATATTGTTAATTTTCAACATTCACCACTGCAAAGCCTTGTATTCCAAATTTTTCCCTCTTTCCCCCATTCCCCTCCCCTAGAAAGCAAGTAATCCAATATATGTGAAACATGTACACTTCTCCTATACACTATTTCCATAATTATCATAGTGCACAAGAAAAATCAGATCAAAAAGGAAAATAATGAAAAAGAAAAGAAAATGCAAGCAAACAACAACAAAAAAGTGAAAATACTATATTGTGATCCATACTCAGTTACCACAGTCCTCTCTCTGGATGTCTCTTCATCATAAGATCATTGGGACTGACCTGAATCACCTCACAGTTGCAAAGCCACATCCGTCAGAACTGATCATCATATAATCTTGCTGCTACTATAAATAATGTTCTCCTGGTTCTACTCACTTCACTTAGCATCACTTCATGTAAGTCTTTCCAAGGCTTTCTGAAATCATCCTGCTGATCATTTCTTATAGAACAATAATATTCATAACATCCACAAACCATAATTTATTCATCCATTCTCTAATTGATGGGCATCCACTCAGTTTCCAGTTTCCAGCCACTGCAAAAAGGGCTGCCACAAACATTCTTGTACATGTGGGTCTCTTTCCATCTTTTAAGATTTCTTTGGGATATAGGCTCAGTAGAAACACTACTAGGTCAAAGGGTACAGTTTTATGACTTTTTGAGCATCTTTCCAAATTGCTCTCCAGAATGGTTGGATCCGTTCACAGTTCCACCAACAAGGTATCAGTGTTCCAGTTTTCCCACATCCCCTCCAAAAATCGTCTTTATCTTTTCCTGTCATCTTAGCCAATTTAAGAGGTATGCAGTGGTATGTCAAAGTTATCTCAATTTGCATTTCTCTTATCAATAGTGATTTAGAGCATATTTTCATATGACTAGAAATAGTTTCAATAGAAATTGAATTGAGATGAAGAATCATCTAAAAACTGTTCATATTCTTTGACTATCAATTGGGGAATTGCTTGAATTCTTATAAATTTGAGTCAATTCTTTACATATTTTAGAAATGTGGTCTTTATCAGAATCCTTGGATTTTTTCCCCCAGTTTATTTCTTCCCTTCTAATCTTGTCTGCATTGGTTTTGTTTGTACAAAAACTTTTTTTATTAAAGTTTTTTATTTGAAAAACATATGGGAACGAAATGAGATCACTGCAAAATAAAATAGAAAAAATGGAAAAAGAATGCAATGAACAAAAAGATGTAATTGGTCAATTGCAAAAGGAACTAAAAACAGTAACTGAATAAAATAAGACATTAAAAATTAGAATCGAACAATTGGAAATGAATGACTCATCAAGACTTCAAGAATCAGTTGAACAAAAACAAAAAAATGAAAAGATAGAGAAAAACATGAAATATCTCCTAGGAAAAACAACTGACCTGGAAAATAGATCTAGGAGAGACAATCTAAGGATTATAGGGCTTCCTGAAAGCCATGATGAAAAAAAGAACGTGGACACTATCTTCCAGGAAATCATAAAAGAAAACTGCCCTGATATTTTACACCCAGAAGGCAAAATACTCCTTGAAACAATCCACCGATCACCTCCTGAAAGAAACCCAAAAATTAAGTCCCCCAGAAATATCGTGGCTAAATTCCAGAACTATCATACCAAGGAAAAGATATTAC
>JAJPUD010000187.1:504872-520423 GCA_023553655.1 Myrmecobius fasciatus | reverse complement strand
ATGAAGATAGTCATATACATCCAGAGAGAGGCCTGTGGGAACTGAGAGTGAACCACAACACAGCATTTTAACGCTTTCTGTGAATGTTTCCATGCATTTTGTTTTCCTTCTTAGGTTGTTTTTTTTCTTCTTCTCTTTCTAGATCTGATGTTTCTTGTGCAGTAAGATAACTGTATAGATATGTATACATGTACTGTATTTGTCATATAATTTATCCTATCTAGCATGTATTAGATTATCTGTCATCTAGGGGTGGGGGGTGGGGAGAAGGAAAGGAAAAGCTTGGGGAAAAAAGTTTTTTTTTGCAAAGTTCAATGTTGAAAGGTCACTCATGTTGTGTAAATAAAAAGCTTTATAAAAAAAAACAAAAAAAAACATATGGGTAATTTTTCAACAGCGACCTTTACAAAGCTTTCCATTACATATTTTCCTCCCCAGTCCTCATCCCTCCCCTAGATGGCAGGAAGTCTACTACATGTTAATTATTTTAAAATACTTGACAGATCAAATATGTATATACATATTTTTACAGTTATCTTGCTGTGCAAGAAAAGTCGAATCCACAAGAAAAAAAATCTGAGAAGGGAAACATAATGCAAGCAAACATCAACAGAGAGCGTGAAAATGTTATGTTGTGGTCCACATTTCATTTCCCTCTCTGGGTGTATATGGCTTTCTTCACTGAACAATTGGAACTGATTTGAAACATTTCATTGTTGAAGAGAGCTATGTCCATCAGAATTGATCATCATATAGTCTTGTTGTTGCCATGTATAATGATCTCCTCCTGGTTCTGCTCATTTCATTCAGCATCAGTTCATGCAAGTCTCTCCAGGCCTCTCTGAAAAAATCCTGCTGGTCATTTCTTATAGAACAGTAATATTCCATAACATTCATATACCATAATTTATTTAACCATTCTCCAATCAATGGGCATCCATTCAGTTTCCAGTTTCTAGCCACTACAAAAAGGGCTGCCACAAACATTTTTGCACAAGTGGGTCCCTTTCCTTCCTTTAAGATCTCTTTGAGAAATAGGCCCAATAGAAACACTGCTGGGTCAAAGGGTATGCACAGTTTGATAACTTTTTGAGCATCGTTCCAAATTGCTCTCCAGAATGGTTGGATCCATTCACAGTTCCACCAGCAACATATCAGTGTCCCAGTTTTCCCACATTCCCAGCAATATTCGTCATTATCATTTCCTGTCATTTTAGTCAATCTGACAGATGTGTAGTGGTACCTCAGAGTTGTCTTCATTTGTATTTCTCTGATCAATAGTCATATGACTAGAAATACTTTTAATTTCATCATCTGAAAATTGTCTGTTCATATCCTTTGACCATTTATCGATTGGAGAGTGGCTTGAATTCTTATAAACTTGAGGCAATTCCCTGTATATTTTAGCAATGAGGCCTTTTTCAGAACCCTTAAATGTAAAAATGATTTCCCAATTTATTGCTTCCCTCGTAATCTTGTCTGCATTAGTTTTGTTTGTGTACAAAAACTTTTTAGCTTAATATGATTAAAATTATCCACTTTGCATTCTGTAATGTACTGTAGTTCTTCTTTGGTCACAAATTCCTTCCTTCTCCATATATCTGAGAGATAGACTATGTTTTATTCTTCTAATTTGCTTATAGTATCACTCTTTATGTCTAAATCATGAACCCATTTCAACCTTATCTTGGTGTAGGGTATTAGGTGTAGGTCAATGTCTAGTTTCTGCCATACTAATTTCCAATTTTCCCAGCAGTTTTTGTCATATAATGATTTCTTATTCCAGAAGCTGGGGTCTTTGGGTTTATCAAACTCCAGATTACTATATTCATTGACTATTGTGTCTTGTGAATTTAACTTATTCCACTGATTAACTACTCTATTTCTTATCCAGGACCAAATGGTTTTGAGGATTGCTGCTTTATAATATAGTTTTAGGTCTGGTACAGCTAGGCCACCTTCATTTGCATTTTTCATTAATTCTCTTGAAATTCTTGACCTTTTCTTCTTCCAATTGAACTTTGTTATTAATTTTTCTAGCTCTGTAAAATAATCTCTTGGGAGTTTGATTGGTATGGCACTGAATAAGTAGATTAATTTAGGTAGTATTGCCATTTTTATTACATTAGATCAGCTTACCCAAAAACACTTAATATTTTTCCAATTGATTAAATCTGATTTTATGTGTGTGGAAAGTGTTTTGTAATTGTGTTCATATACTTCCTGACTTTGCCTTGGCAGGTAGACCCCCAAATATTTTATATTATCTATAATTATTTTAAATGGAATTTCTTTTTGTATTTCTTGCTGCAAAACTTTGTTGGTAACATATAAAAATGGTTTTTTTTGGGGGGGTAATTGATCATTTTATTATTAATGCTACCATTTTATTAATAAAAGAGTCACAACACTCTCAAATGTCAAAGACTCTCAGGTAACAAACTCACAACTTATGTGTCCTTATCTATTTGGCTAAAAACAATTTTTTTTTATATAAAGCTTTTTATTTACAAAACATATGAGTGACCTTTCAACATTGACCTTTGCAAAAACTTTTTTTTCCCAAGCTTGTCCCCTCCACCCCCCCACCCCCCACTCCTAGATGACAGGTAATCTAGCGTTAAAATGCTGTGTTGTGGTTCACTCTCAGTTCCCACAGGCCTCTCTCTGGATGTATATGACTATCTTCATTGCAGAACAACTGGTTTGAATCACATCATTGTTGAAGAGAACCATGTTAAATGTGAGCGAATACTTTATTGTTTTGAAGTTTTACTAAAATTATTATTGCCAAGAACCTGATTTATTTTATTATTAGAATTAATAGCAGCCACAGCAGTTGGCAATAACAGCTGCCATTTTTTAAAATTTAATTTAATTTATTAATTTATTTTATTAATTTATTAATTTAATTTATTAATTTAATTTATTTTAATTTATTTTCAACTTTACCTCATTTCTTCTAGCCTGGGATCTTGCTTTAGTCTTTAACTTAACATATTTTATTTATCTGGGAAATGTTTTTGTTTTTTTTCTTAAAGTGGTAATATATTCCATTGAGACAACTTGGGAAGAAATTGGGCAACAAATTCAAGAAGACCCAGGTTGAAATCCTGTCCCTGATATATGCTGTCTGTGGAACCATGGATAATGTTACTTAATCATTCAATTGTCTAGTCAGTAGAAAATGTGCTGGATTTGGAATTAGAGGATTAGGAATTCTGGGCAAGATAATTATTTAATGTCTCCAGGGTTCAGTTTTCTAATTTTTAAAATGAAAGGTTTGCATGAGATAACCTCTAAACACTATGATCCTATATGATTTATGAGCCCTAACCCTATGATCCTGCAAATTTCAGAATTCCCAGCCCCTTCAAAAAAAGAAGCAAAAGTAAAAAACCTTTATCCCTATAGTCCTACATCCCTCCCCAGCAGAAGAACCAAGGGGAGGCTTTTAAGGGGAAGGAAACAAACATTTATTAAGTACTCAATAGGAATCAGACACTGTGTTAAGTGATGAACAAACAAAATTATCTTATTTGATCTTAAGTACTCATCAGTTCTCATTGTGTCAACATGTCCCTGACAGCTGTCTTCCCATAGAAATATTTACTTTTCAAATGTAGAACGATCAGGTCTGAGATCATACTGCCTTTATTCAGGAGAAGTGGGACTAGTATTTGCAGTTTTATGCTCTGTCCCTCTTGGAAAGGATTTAGAATAGACACTGACTCTAGGGATGTCACAGTAGTTGTTAAGTGATGTCTATCTGCATCTGTGTTCAGGGATTCCCTCACTCCAGCTCTCACCTCTTGGGATCTCATTATGAATCATTCCAAAAATGAATCAATGTTTATTATAAACTGCTTTAAAGTCTTCTTAGCATCAGGCACAAAAAAACCTACAGAGGAAGTGATTCCATTCATGGTATATAAGTGTAGCCATCGTGAGAAAACAAAGATGTGAAAGTTTGAAGCAAAAGGAGAATAAACTAATAAGTATCTGTATACTAAAGGATACCTTTAGCCAACAGTGTCTCAAGTGCACTTAGAATTTGAAGCTTTAAGTAACTTGGCAGTCAGTTAATAAACATTTATTGAGCACTTACTATATGCCTATACTATATAAAGTCCTAGAGATAGAAAGAAAGAAAGAAAGATAGAAAAGTGTAAGGGGGAACCAGTCCCCACTTTCAAATAGCTCACAATCTAATAGAGGAGACAGTATACCAAAAACTATGTACAAATAAAATACATAACAGGACAAATTGTGGCTATTTTCAAAGGGAAGGCACTAAGGTTCAGGAGAGACAAGGAAAGACTTTTTTCAGAGAGTGGGATTTTATCCAGGATACAGAGATGAGGAAGGGGAGAGTTTTTGGCATGGAGGAGAGCTAGTGGGAGATGCAGGGAATAAGGAGGCCATTCACTGAATCACAGAACATGCTATGTGAGACTAGAATTGTATTCTGGTTTTAGAGAGCTTTAAAAGTTAGAGTATCTTCTATTTCATTCTAGAAATAATAAACTGAAGTTTATTAAAACTTGGCAGGTTATCTAGTTCAAATCTCTCTTTGTATAAATGAAGAAACTGAGGCAGAAAAAGGTTGTGACTCATTCATTTTCACATGCAGCTTATTAGAGACCAAATAGGGATTAGACCCAAGCCCCTTGGTGTTTAGTCCAAACTTCTTTCACTACAGAGGTTGGATTAGATCATCTCTAAGTCCCCTTTGCAGATGATGCTACTTGCCTTGTAGAGAGGTGTGTGTTCATGAGGGCTAGGGGTGGGGAGGAAGATAAAAAAAGCTAACATATTAGCAATCAGTGCTATATTAATATAAAATCCAAGGAGGAAATCTTTCTATCAACCCTGATCTTTACTTTCTCTTATATCAAATATAGATATTAGAGAATTTCTAAGAACACTAAGAAACTATAATTTATTTACCTAATGGCCTTGATACAGGTTTATCTCCTGTAATGGCTAGTCTTTATCTATTACACTGGCCCTCTTAGTAATTGAAAGCAGTTTCTTCTTGTGATTAACTTAATTAGTTCTCTTTTAATCCTATTTAAATTGGCAATTTACTCCTTTTGCATAGGACAAATAACAACTCTTCTATTACCACTTAAGTACTATGTTTCTCTGAGTCTTAATTTCCTCATCTATAACAAAAAAGAATTGAGAGAATGCTCATCAATTGGGGATTGGCTGAATAAATTGTGGTGTATGATTATGATAGAATGCTATAAGAAATGATGAACAGGGTACTCTCAGAAAAACCTAGAAAGACTTTTGTGAACTGATGCAAAGTGAATTATATGTACAAAGTAACAGCAGTAATGTAAGATGATCAACTGTGAATGACTTTGCTATTCTCAGCAATACAATGACCCCAAGACTACTCTGAAGGACATATGATGAAAAATGCTATCCATACCTAAAGAAAGAACTGATTGTGTCTGAGTAAAGATTGAAGCATGTTCCCTTCCCTTTATTTTACTTGAAGGTTTTTTTGGGGGGAGGTTGTTCTGTTTTCTTTCACAACATGACTTTTATAGAAATGTTTTGCATAACTTCACATGTGACTTCTAATGCTGAGGATAGGGAAAAAGGAAGGCAAAGAATCTGGAAGTCAAAGGCTTTTTTAAGCCTTTTAAGGAGATAAAAAATAACTTTAACTCTCAAAGTGAAAAAGCCACATCTGCAACAGGAAACCATGACAGACTTTTGGTTTCTATTCATGACACCATGAGAATCCCTTCCATATTAGCATGGTAGGAGGGCAATTGAAATTTTCTTTTCTGATATATGAGAAAGCAGTGTAGAATAGTGGAAAAGACACTGATTGTGGAGTCAGAACCTTGGACAGGTATCAATCACTATGAATCTCATTCTCTTCATCTGCAAAACAGGGAGAAAATGTGTACAAACAACAGGTTAGTATTAGGAAAGTTCTTTATGAACTTTATTGTTTTTTTTTTAATCATGCATATCCTTTGACCTAACAATATCACTACTAGGTATAAATCCCAAAAGAAATTTTACAAAAGGAAAGGGATCTAAATATACAAAAATATTTATACCAGCTCTCTTCTTATGGCAAAAGAATTGGAAACTGAGGAGGTGCCCATCAATTGGGGAATGGCTGAATAAATTGTAGCACATGATTATGATGGCATATTATTGTTCTGTGGGAAATGATGAGGAGGATGCTCTCAGAAAAGTCCTCCATGAACTCAAGGAGAGTGAAATGTACTGTGTACAAAGTAATAGCAATGTTGTAGGATGATGAGCTGTGAATGACTTTACTATTCTTAGCAACACAATGATCCAAGACTGTTCTGGAGGATTTATGATGAAAAATCTTATACATACCTAGAGAAAGAACTGGTAGTTCTGAATACACATTGAAGCATACTCTCTGTCTCTGTCTCTGTCTCTCTCTCTTTTTGTACCTTTATTTTTCTTGAGAATTTTTTGGGGGGGAGAGCTGTATTTTCTTTCACCAACATGACTTATGGAAATGTTTTGTATAACTTTACATATGCTTTCTTTTTTTTTTAATTTTTTTTATTTTTTTGCTTTTTGCTGAGGCAATTGAGGTTAAGTGACTTGCCCAGGGTCACACAGCTAGGGAATGTTAAGTGTCTGAGACCAGATTTGAACCCAGGTCCTCCTGACTTCAGGGCTGGTGCTCTATCCACTGCGCCACCTAGCTGCCCCTACATATGCTTTCTTAATGAATCTAAGATAAGAGAGAGAATCTAGAACTCAAAGTTGTAAAAACAAATGTAAAAAATTGTTTTAAATGTAACTGAGAAAAAATAAAAATATTTTTTAAATAAAAAATTATTATTATTAAAAGTAGTGGAGTCAAGCTCTGGATTTGGAGTTAGAAAAGAACTTATTTTGATTTTTAACTCTGACATGGCACCATGGATCAATCTCCTAATTTCTTTGAGTTTCAGTTTCCTCATCTATAGAATGGATTAATCATCACAGTCATATCTGTCCTATAAAAATATTGTGAGAATGGAATTGGAAGTAATGTGCTTTAAAAATTTTAAAGTATGCTGTAAATATTTCCTATTAATTAGCCCATTTTGGGTAGATATGACATGATTTTTCATTATACTGTAGTGCTATTCCTTCCACTTATGCCTCCCTCCTTCCACTTATGCCTCCCTCCTTCTCCTTCCTCCCTCTAGCTCTAATGTGAATATTGTGAATAAAGTGAATAAGATCACATTATTTTCCTGCTAAACATAGGGAAGGTTATAATCATCCTTCCTGGGACCAGGTCTATTTCAATCACCAGGCTGAAATATAATTCCATTAACAGATGATGGACATCAGATCATATTAGAAAAGGGAAAATTTGGGAAGTCTGTAAGATAAGTAGATGATAGCAGGGCATAAGTAATTAGTGATGGGTTCAGTATCCAGAGGTTTCTAGCTATAAGGCTCCAGGAGAATTGAATTCAGAGTCATTCAAATGTAACCCCTAGCCTTCTCCTGCATTTTTATTCCCCTTCGTCCCTCACAGAGTTTTAGAATATACCTTCCATTTCAAAGAATAAGACTGCACTAAAATGTTTTTCCCATTTAGGAAATAATTATAGTTGGTAGAGAGGAGAGAATAAGTAATGATTAAGAGAGGTAGTAAGAGAACAGGGTACAAAGTGTTAATGGGTTGGATAACGGAGAAGCTGTCAGGGATGAATGGAATCTTAAGTGAGAAAATTGTATCCAGTATCTGAGAAGGAAAATACTGATTGTGTTGCATGGATTTCAGGGAAGTAGTGAACTTTGCAATATCCCTTGTAATGTTCAATAATTGTGCATATATAGAGAGCATATATTCCTAAATCTTTGTTCTGTGTAAGTACAAAGTTTTGAAGGACAAAAAGTTGGAGATTAAAGGGTAGATAATTATTTGTTTTCTTTAAAGTATTTATTTAAAACTTAAATGCAAAATAAGAAAAAACAAAACAGAAAAAGAAAAAAAACATGTTTATGTACCCAGCAGAACATAAGGGAGGATTCAAAATATGCAACAATATATTTCCATTTTAAGAAAGAATATATAATAGAAAACATTGTATTCATAACTGTCCACCTTTGCTTCTTTGTAGGTTTTCTTTTGTTTTCTACTGTGTACTTTTTACTTTATTCTTCTTTTTCCTTTTTCCTACCCTACTTCCCCAAAGTAGGCTACAATTAAACATGGATATATTTAGATATCTACTTCTAATGAGCTTATCTGGTTTATAATTAATATATTTTACTTTACTCAGACATTCATTCTCTTACTTAGAAATCAGGGCCCCCAAAATTTTGGACGTGTGAATTTGGAATATCTCTGTTGTGATATCCACTGCTAGATATTTATTATCCTTTGATATAATTTTGTTGGCTCTGGACCTTGGTGATTCACCAATATATGAATCAGATTTAGCACAGTTAATTAAATCAATTTTCCATAGGCTAATTTAGTAGCTGTGTATAATTGGAGATTTTCATTGTGTGTATATGCATATGTGTATCTTTCAGTTAGTTTTTTTCTCCCTACCACATTTATTCTCCTTTTTTGTGAGTTCATTATATTACTCATTTATTAATTAATGACAGATGCACTGGAGACAATGTTAACAAACTTCTCTCTATTCATCATCAGTATAGTTCATGTTTGCTCTCACTCACATTTCTTTCTGGAAACATGTGAATTTAACTCCCAGTTCTAGCACTGTCCTAGCAGTATTCAGTTTCCTTTTGCAAACAAAAAAAATCTGAAAAAATTGGATACAAAACATATTTTTTTTTACAAAACAATTAACAGAAATGGATTCCCACCCAAGTTCAGTTAGCAAAGGAACTGTGCCAGTTTCATTCTCCCCACATAAACAAAAATTCAGAAAACCAACAGAAGACCCAGTAATGGTCCGGAGCTGGAGGACTCAGTGCAAGCAGCATCTACATTCACCCTGATCTGTTTTCTCCAAGTCATATTCTCAACTTGCTTTGCAGTAGCACCCTCAACTTTAGTTGCAGCATTCAACCCACCTGACACCATCACCAAACGTTTACTAGTGCTATTACTACTTTCACTATAATGCTGCACTTCCCAGCTTGGTGTGAGATCTCCTCATCCATGATATTTGGTAACTTTTATGTTTGTTCTTACATTTGCCTTTATTTTTAGAGAGCCAGTATTGAGACAATAGAAACCTCAGCCATTCCAGCAAATGACTTCCTTTATTCTTGCTAGAAATCCCATAATAAAAGTCTGTTGTATTATGGGAAATTGAATCTTTTCCATATGTGTAAGCAAATCACAGTTATAAATTCTGTCCTAAATGATCCATAATTACTTTAACTTCTACATCAAAGACTGATGATTACTTGATTGGTGTTTCTTACTTTCCAATAGGTTTTTAATGCTTTAATTCATTTACCCCCTTGCAACTCTATGGGCTAGATCTGACAGATATCACAACCCCATTATTCAGATGAGAAAACTCTGACAAAGAAAGGTTAATTGATATGCCTAACATTCCATGGCCAGTTTTCTTCTTCCTGTCACAACATGTTACTGAGTTAATTCTCCAATAAGAATTATAGAAATTTTATTTTTTCATTGAAACTTCAATACTGACACTAAAATTGGTCTGAGTTTTAAGGCTTAGTTAAATATTTCTTCCATCTAACCTTTTATATCAATTTAACCATTTATGACTTTTTTTTAGCCAAGAGCAAGTTTTTAGACATTTTAAAAAATATTTTATATTGAGGGTAAAAAACATCAGGTACCAAATAGGTGAAATGAAAACAGTAGCTGTTTATGCCAGATCTCAATTTACCAACAACTTACTCTAAAAAAATCTGTGGAAAAAGATAAGCCATCTTCATTGTTCCTATTAAATATAATTAAAGGCTCTCTTAATGCCACCTGCTCTTGGAACAAAAGTTACATTTTCGTAAGTATCTTGTTTCCAGAATAGCTGGCTATCTTGCCTGATTACTTTAGTTCTGTTTTTCTCATAAATTAAAAAAAAAAACACAAGAGGAAAAAGGGTGGTATTTTTCTCCCAAACACAGACTAAACTTACTTTAACTTTACTGATCAGGAATATTTGTTCTTCTGATTAACAAGGAAAGTGCTCCTCGGGGATACAAAAATTGGCTTAGGTTTTCTTTCAAGTCCTCATATCTAAATAAGTTTTTGGCTAATTGAAGTTAAATTTGGAATATTTTGGATTTACCAGGCTCTTCAAGTATGCTTAGTTTTTAATCTAATAGCTACAATTTCCCATGAGAATGAAAACAGACCAAAGTTATTTTTTCTCCTAATGTCCTAGCTTCTAGATGAATAGAATCAGAAAACAAACTCCCACAATTTTAGAAAATTCTAGGGTCACAGGATATAAGTCATAGAAAGGACTAAAAGTCCTTTGACTTTCAATCAAGAAAACCATATTTTAAACTTTCCTTAAAAATTACATTTCAAAGAATGGATCCAAGTTGACAGAGACAAAATCTCTTTCACAATGATCTAAAAATGTACCAAACCAAATTCTGAATGGGGAACTCAAGAAAAAGTCACCATGAGTTATTTTTCTAAACCAGGGCAACTTAGGAGAACAGAGAGGTCAGTAGCCACTAAGACGGGAGATAGCTAGGAGTATAATGCAGCAACAGAAGTGTTACTGGGGAGTGGTGAAAGCATCAGCGGCAGATAACAACTAATGCCCAAGGACAGCGTAGGGACCAAACACCTGAGCAGAAAGAGATCCTAGAGAATCCTGCACTAGTAGTGGGAACAGGAACAGATGATAATGCCATCTATCAGGCCTGTCACTTGTTACCTAATTCCAGTCACAGTTCTAGGACAAAAAGGAGCAGTCATGGTTGAAAGAAAATAGGGGCTCTGCTCATGCAAGGAACAGAATGCAGAGCAGGAGCACAGTGAATATACCTCTTCTTGAATCACACCATTCTGGAAGTATCTAAAACCTAAAAGCCCACAGACTGAGCGCTGAAAAAGATCATAAAGGACAGACTCTCAGACAAAACATCCTCCCCATAGATGAGCAGAGCCCAACTTTAATACAAAGTTCAAAGTGAAGAAATAGAATAGGAAAAAATGAGGAAATAACAACAATAGCAAAAGAACTTGATCATAAAAAAGCTACTATACTGGCAGGAAGCCCAAGGCACAAACTCAGAAGAAGACAATGACTTGAAAACATCCACAGTGAAATCATCAAACAATGCAGATTGGACACAGACCTAGCAAAAATTCCTAGAAAATCTAAAGACCCCAAAAGCTACAAAATTGTGCATACTCTTTGATCCAGCAGTACCCTTACTAGGTCTATAACCCAAAGAGATCATAAAAGAAGGAAAAGGACTCACATATGCAAAGATGTTTATAGTAGCTCTTTTTGGAGTGACAAGGAATTAGAAATTGAGTATACACCCATCAGTTGGGGAATGGCTGAATAAGTTACAGTATATGAATGTAATAGAAAATAATTGTTCTATAAGAAATAATGAACAGGAAGATTTCAGAAAAAAAAACAGGAAAGACTTAAATGAACTGATGCTTAGTGAAATGAGCAGAATCAGGAATATATTGTACACAATGACAGACTCAGCTTTTCTCAGCAGTACAATTGTTCCAAGACAATCCCAACAGACTTGGAGTGGAAAATGCCATTTGCATCCAGAGGGAGACCCATAGACTGAATGCAAATAAAAGCATACTCTTTTCACCTTTTTTTGTTGCTTTTTTTGTTGATATTTCTTTCCCAACATGACTTACATGGAGATATGTTAAAAACTGACTATCTGTATAATCTATATAAGATTGGTTGTTGGGAAGGGGAGAAGTTAAGGAGTGGAAGGAGAAAAATTGGAACTCAAAATCTTACAAAAATGAATATTAAAAACTTTCTTTAAACTTGTAATTGAAAAATAATATACCATTAAAATATTTTTTTAAAGCTTAAGAGATTTTTGGAAGGAGCAAAAAAAGTTTTTAAATCAAATAAGACTATTAGATGAAATATTAGGAAAATTAATGAAAGCTAAGCAAGAAAAATCATGAATATAGAATTAACTTTTTGGTAAAAGTGTCATGAAAAATACTGAAGAAAATAACTCCTTAAGAAATTGATTTGCAAGCTAATGGATTCCATAAGACATCAAGAAACAAAACAAAGTCAAAAGTTTGGGGAAAAGAAAATGTAAACTATCTCATAGGAAAAACAACTGAGATCATTTTAAAATTATTGGGCTAATTCTGAAGAACAATTTGAAACTATGCCCAAAATGCTATGAAACTGTGCATACCCTTTGATTCAGCAGTGTCTCTGCTGGGTCTGTAACCAAAGAGATCATGAAAGAGGGAAAAGGACCCACATGTGCAAAAAATGTTTATTGCAGCTCTTCTTGTGATAGCAAGAAATTGGGAAGTGAGTGAATGTCCATCAATTGAGGAATGGCTGAATAAGTTATGTCATATGAAAATGAAAATAGTGAAATATTATTGTTCTACAAGAAATGATGAGTAGGCTGATTTCAGAAAAGCCTAGAAAGACATTGTATACAGTAATAGCAAGATTATGGAATGATCAACTATGATAGACTTAATTCTTCTCAGCAATACAGCAATCCAAGACAGTTTCAATAGATTTGGGAAGGAAAATGCCATCCACATCCAGAGAGAGAACTATGGAGATGGAATGAGGATTGAACCATACTATTTTCACCTTTTGTTTGTTTGCTTTTTCTTTCTCATGGTTTTCCCCTTTTGATCTGATTTATCTTTTACAATATAACCAATATGGAAACATGTTTAAACTGACTGTACACATATATATAGCCTTTATCAGATCACTTGCTGTCTTGGGGAGAGGGAAAACAAAGGAGGGAGGGAGAAAAAATTTGGAACTCGAAATGTAACAAAAATGAATGTTGAAAATTATGTTTGGGACAGCTAGATGATGGAGTGGATAAAGCACTGGCTGTGGAATCAGGAGAACCTGAGTTCAAATACGGTATCAGACACTTTACGCTTCCTAGCTGGGCAAATCACTTAATCCCAATTACCTCACACACAAAAAGAAACAAAAATCTGTCTTTACATGTAATTGGGAAAATAAAATACTATTTAATAACAATTTTAAAAGAATTATTGGGCTACCTGAAAGCCATGAGCAACAACATAGATCTTAGAACCAAATGGCCCAAGTAGAAATCAAAAGAATATACCAGTCATCTCCTAAAAGAAATTCCAAAACAAAAATTTCCAGGAACACTATAGTCAAAATCCAGAGTCCCCAAGTCAAAGAGAAAATACTACAAGCAGACAGAAAGAAATAATTCAAATATTAAAGAGACAGTTATGCTCACATAAAATTTAGCAGCCACAACCATAAAGGAGCACAGAGCTTGGACTATGATATTCCAGAAGGCCAAGGAGTTAGGATTATAATCAAGAATACCCAATCCAGTGAAATTTAATATCCTACAGAGAGAAAATGGAAAATGACATTAATGAAATACTTGATTAAAAAAAAACAGCTGAAAAGAAATTTCTTACATTCAAGCACAAGACCCAAAAGAAACATAAAAATGGAAATAGGTGAGAAAGAGCTGAGTAATCATAAGAGATTAAACAATGTTAACTTTAAAATCCTATATTCAGAGATAATACATGTAACCTCCAGAGCTTAATCACCATGACAGCTGTTAGAGACAGTCTATTTAGATGGAGGGTATGGATATAAGTTTATTATGTTAGCATGACTTCAAAAAATAAAATGAAAGGATGAGAAAGAGGGATGCACTGGGAGAAGAGAAAAGGAAGAGGAAGAATGGAGAAAATTATCTCATAAATGAAATGCAAAAGAAAAAGTTTATACATTAATAAGGAGAATGAAAGTGGGGAGCAGGCAATGCTAAAAGTGTTCATTGAGAATTATTTTTCTTCATAATAAAAGATCCGCAAGTACATCCCTATTTTTCTGAGGTGCCATAATTTTATTTGTACTTCAGTAAACATCTGTGATTCCACTCATGAGGGGACCACCACCATTCAAACAGGTTATAATCACTCTGTGCCTCTGTAGATGTCTCTATGGGCTAAAACAATCATCTCTCAGAATTTAGCAAAGCTTTCAATTGGATAACAGAACCCATGTCTCACATTTCTAAAAGATGTATACTTTGCTGGCATAACTTTAAGAAAACCATTACCTCTGCTTCATGAAATAGGGATTATTACTTACATAACAATTGTGTAATTTTAGGAAGGATACCCAGATCAGACATGTCTTCATTCTTTTCCTATCTAAACTCTTGGTTCTTTTTTTATCATGCTACAGAAATCTCTTCACTCTGTTAGTTCATTCACCTTTGAATTTCTCATACTAAAAGTGCCCTCTCCCCTGTGGTCTCTTTCTCTAATTGAATGATTCCCTTATATCCTTTATTTTAAAGAGTTTAGTCAGGTCAACCATACCTTCATTCTTCTCTGGGCTGTACTCTTTACTCTCCAGATTTTCTCTATCATGCCCCACTGTGAATTTTTTCCTTTTCCTCCTCTTTTCAGTTTCCTTTTTTGTGTCGACTTTCCAGAATATAAACACTCTGAGGGCAGGACTGTCTTTCTTTTCTCCTTCTATTTGTATTCTTTCTACTTAGCCCAGTGTCTGACACATAGTAAGAGCTTGATTTGACTTGACTTGTTGACTACTAATATTATTATTCATGGTCTACAAAAATTAACTTATGTCCAAATATTTTTACTCAGTTACAAAATAAACCGAAAACCAAACAGTTATTTCATTCAGTGCAGTAATCCACAGAATATCAAATATAAAAGAATAAAAACAAAATAGCGACTTGTTTCCAGACTATTTCTCTTTACATCCATTAAAAAAGCTTACAAGAACAAGCTGTAATAATAACAATAATGCCCTCAAAGCCCAACCCTATCATCTCTGTTGTAAGGGAAGAGTCAAGATCAGAATGATATGCAGCAGGGAGTCTATGAGCCATAAGATCACTATAATAGCCATGAAAGCTGAAATCCTGGTCAAGTGGGCTCAGTAATTGGGTTAGCACACAAGACAATGTAATGAAATAGCTTATATAAGTTTGAAAAATAGAAGGGATAGCTTTAGATGTCTTATGAGAAATTGTTATGATACCCAAGTTGACCTGGAGAACAGCAGAATGACTTGTGAGTATTCCTTTCTATTCAGTATTACAAAAAGGAAATATATATTGAAACCAATCAGAAATATTAATACCTACCTATTGAAATTATTTTTTAAATTTATGGGCTTTGTTTTTTGCAGATGACACTGACCGTGAAAATGGACAAACCATGGGGGCACATGACATGGACTAAAGACATGAAAAGAAAACAAGGAAGGAAGGAAGAAGAAAGGAGGGAGAAAGAAAGAAGGCATGAAGGAGAGAAAGAAGGAAAAAGAAAGAAGGAAGGAAGGAAAGAAAAAGAGTGAGAGAGGGGG
>JAJPUD010000187.1:489170-504862 GCA_023553655.1 Myrmecobius fasciatus | reverse complement strand
AAGAAATAGGGAGGGGGGAAGAAAGGAGGAAGGGTGAAAGAAAGATAAAAGCAAAGAAAAAAGGAAAAAACCCAATTCAATAGCAATCAAAAAGTTTCCTATAGAAATCAAAAATGTAAAGAAATCATAGAAGAGACAATCCTCAAAGAAAAAGGATATCAAAAGTTTATGATCATTCATATACATAGAAGTCCAGCACAATGAAAACCCAGACTGGAATAAAGGAAGAGCAGAAATCTTGTGCACCATGAATAATAAAACTGTTAAATCAAGGAAAGCATGAAGATGCTAAGGTGCAGAAACTAACTCCCTTACAAAATTAGAAGATGATAGGGCCAGACGAAATCCATAAATATTGGCTCAAACTTTTCACAATGGTGAAAGACTTGCTAGCAAAGCACTTTCTCATCTGCTCAAACACAAGGTAAGATCACCTGCCTTTTTCTATGAAACATATCCCCAATTATACTGAGGGCCTGAAAGCAGGCAGAAAGAAACCTCTCCCCATTCAGAACCTTGCAGCATTCCTTGCCTTCTCATCCAAAACAGCTGGACAGGAAAGAGAAAATGCTTTCTTTGATCACATAATGCCTTTTGAAAGCATTCTCATTTTTGACTCACCATCCAATTGACAGATTCCTCTTCTTTGTGTGATAAGGGAACTAGAGGCAGTCAGAATATCTTCACTTGCTCCAAATTGGGGGAGAGAGCCCTTCCACTGCATGTTGTCACACCTTTTGAGCAGCAGGCTCTCTATGTCTTTCCATTTGGAGTGGCAGCAGAAAGAACATATCATGTATGCTCTGAGGAAGTGGCTGCCATTATTCAGGCTTCTATTTAGAATTAAAAGATGATAATACCAGGGGCACCTTCAAATATAGGCCAGTTATGTGTTTGAGTGGGTTTTTTGTTTTTTTTTGTTTGGTTGGTTTTTTTTTGCTTTTTGCTGAGGCAATCGAGGTTAAGTAACTTGCCCAGGGTCACACAGCTAGGGAATGTTAAGTGTCTGAGATCAGATTTGAACTCAGGTCCTCCTGATTTCAGGGCTGGGGCTCTAATGTGTTTGAGTGTTTTATGCAAGATATTTACATCTTGTATTATTACAAAAAATCTAGACTTTTGAGGAAGCAATATATTAGCTGAGGAGCAAAAAGAGTGTTCTCCAAAGTCCAAGAGATATAAACAATTTATTTTTTATCTGTTAATTACTAAATAAATTTACCAAAGGCACTATGTATTTATGCTGTTTTCTGTTAATTATCTCAAAGTCTTTTTCTCAGTGCCACACTTATGACTTATTCATATACTACAAATATATAAAATGGACCTACACATAGTGAGCAAACTAGAGTATTTGATGTCTAAATTGCTCTCTTGAACCATCTGCACCCAGGACTGGAGGAAATGGATATGGACCACAACACAGTATTTTCACTTTTTGTTGTTACTTGTTTGAATTTTTTTCTCATTTTTTCTTTTTTGATTTGATTTTTCTTTTGCAGCATGATAACAGTGGAAATATGTATAGAAGAATTGCATGTGTTTAACATATATTGGATTACCTGCCATCTAGGGAAGGGGATGGGGAAAAAGGAGAGAGAAAAAAATTGAACACAAGGTTTTGAAAGGGTTAATGTTGAAAATTATCTATATATATATTTTGAAAATAAAAAGCTTTATAAAAAAAACTAGGTTAAAAAAAAAAAAAGAAAATGCTATCCACAGCCAGAGAAACAACTATGGAGTCTGAATACAGATTAAAGCATACTGTTTAAAAAAAACCTTCTCTCTTAAAATATATAACCAACAAGCACAGTAATGTTAAGAATAATTGACATTGAAAGAGAATAATATTTCAAAGAAACTGTTTAAGTCCAAAATGGCTTTACCTAATCATAAATTCATTATCATCTCAAATAAAACTAAGAGATATTAGAACCAAATCAGATACATTAATTACTTACTGCATATGGGTGACATCAAACTATTTGGCTCCACCAAAACCCTCTTTATCTTGTATAATCTTTCTCCAATGATATCAGAATGTCATTTAGATTCCATAAATGTAAATTTCACAAGTCATGACAAAGAAACATAGATACTGAAGGTTTCAAGCTTGAGTTCAGAAATTACATCGAACCATTGGATAAAAGCAATTTTAATAATACATTGGTCTTCTCCAAAAAAAACCACATTGAGCATAAAGACATCAAAGGGAAAGCTGTGGTTAAATATATTGACATTGGCTGGCATCTTGAAATAGTAACTGAATGGGAAGGACATGATTAAAGTAATTAACATTTATGCAATGGCAGTCTTGATGTATACTCTCATTGCTTTAAAATAAATCATAACATGTATGGATAATATCCTCACACAATCCATACAATAGTAACAACACATAGGGCTATCTCCTTAAAGTATCTGTTTAAAACTTAGCACTTCTTCACCATAAAGGATGAAGAAATTAATAGTTATTCTTATATACAAGTTTAAAAAATCTTAAGAAATATTTCTGGAAGAAGCAGATGTCACTTCACTGAATGGTAGTCAAGACTAATAAGTTCACAGTATTGAATTTGTCAAATGTAATTGGATGTGGTTTCTCTATAAATGGTGTCTTTGAAAAGGCGAAGATCCAAGAATGGTTCCATGGATAACATCTTTATGTTTTGAATATGAATTCAGTCAACCATATTTGGACAAGGAAGGACCAAACAAATGGCTCAGTCAAATTTCTTTGAAGAATGGAAAGGCTTATGTTTGCAATTCAGAACTAGATCCTTGCCATGAAACATTCAGAAAGTTTATTCTTCACCATCTTAGACTTAATAATCAATGCAGATTTTATAAGGGAAAGGGAGGGAAACAAATGTTGATTAATTATCTATTATGAGCCAAGTACTGTGCTAAATGCTTCACAAATATTATCTCATTTGATCCTCACAATCCTGAGAGGCAGGTGCTATTATTATCCCTATTTTACAATTGAGGAATTTAAGACAGACTTAAGTGACTTGCTCATAATCAGCTACAAAGTATCTGAGGATAGATTTTTAACTCAACTCTTCCTGACTTTGGGCTCAATGCTCTATTCACTGGATCACCTCGTTGTAAGGAAATGGAAGAAACTGAGTAACACATTTACTGCACGGTATACACTTAGCAAGAAATGAATTGATGAAAAAAATTATATATCATAAGATCATTATTTTTCATGGACTAGAAGGTGACAAATCATCATATTACAAATATAGACCTCCAAATATCTTAGAAAATTCAACATAGAATATTATTACAAACTGAGCTGCGCCACAAACCAGTTCAGACATGGCTCTGATTCATAGAAACTTCAGAACAAAAATTTTAAGAGATGTTGCCATACCAAATAGTCATAATCTCTGAACTACATGGAACAGAAAAATTTCAAAATACAGAAACCTGATAACATAATTTAGATCTGGTACTGCTAAACCTCCTTCCTTTATATTTTTTCCAAAGTCTCTTTGATATTCTTGACTTTTTGTTCTTCCAAATGAATTTTGTAATTATTTTTTCTAATTCAGTAAAATAATTTTTGGTAATTTAATTGAAATTTCATTAAATATATAAATTAGTTTATGTAAAATTGGCCCTGCATTCCCATGAACAATTGATATTTCTCCAATTACTTAATTGATACAGTTTCAGATTTGTTTTAGCAGGTGTACTCCCAAGTATTTTGTACTGTTTAGAGTTATTTTAAATGAGGTATCTTTTATTATCCTTTCTTGCAGGATTTTGCTTGTGATATGTAGGAGTGCTGATAATTTATGTGGATTTACTTTATATCCTGATACTTAGTCAAAATTACTAATTATTTCAATTAACTTTTTGTTGAATCTTTGGAATTTTGCAAGTATATCATCATAATGTCTGCAAAGATAGGTAGTTTTATTACCTCATTCCCTATTCTATTTTATTTTCCTTATGCTGAACTATCCCTGAATTCTTGATATAAATCCCACTTGGTCATAATGCATAATCTTTGCAATATATTGTTTTAATCTTTTAACTAATATTTTATTTAGGATTTTCACATCCATATCCATTAATAAAACTGTTCTATAATTTTCTTTCTCTTTTTTTCTCTTCATTGTTTAGGTATCAGCATTGTAGTTGTTTCATAAAAGGAGTTTGGTGGGATCCCTTTTTTGCCTATTTTCCCAAATAATTTCTTTAATATTAGAATTTGTTAATCTTTAAATGTTTGATAATTTTCATTTGTAAATCCATCTGGTCTTCATGTTTTAGGAAGCTCATTTGTGGCTTGTTTAATTTCTTTTTTAAAAGTTATAAGGCAACTATTATCAAAACTCTGTTATTGGCTAAGAAATAACAGATCAGTAAAACAGAATAGACATACAATTTCCAGCAGCAAAATAAATATAATAATCTTGTATTTGACAAGTGCATTGACTTAAGATTTTGGCATAAGAATTCATTATTTGATAAAACTTTTTTATTTGATAAAATTTGATAAAAACTATTGGGAAAATTGGAAAAAAAATTTACTAAAATAAGGTCAAAAATGGATACATGACTTAGATGTAAAGAAAGATATTACAAGAAAATGTGAAGAATGTGGAACATATTACTTATCAGACATGGATGGGTGAACAACTTATGAATAAATAAGAGATACGGAGCAAAATTAGATATAAAATGGATAATTTTGATTACATTAAATTAATAAGGCTTTGTACAAATAAAACAAATGCAGCCAGGATCAAAAAGAAAGCAGAATATGGGGAGGGGTTTAGAATTTTATAGACAATTTCTCAGATAAAGTTCTCAAATATATTAAAGAACTTTGTCAAATCTATAAGAATATGAGTCATTCCCCAATTGACAAGTGATCAAAAAATATGAACAGGCAGTTTTCCAATGAAGAAATCAAGACAATTTATAGTCATATAAAATGATCTAATCATTATTGATTAGAGAAATTCAAATTAAAACAACCTTGAGATATTATTTTACACCTATCACATTGGTTAAAATGATTGAGGGGGGATGTGGAAAAATTGGGACACTAATTCATTGCTGGTGGAATTGTGAATTGATCAAGCCATATTGGAAAGTAATTTGGAATTATGTCCAAAGAGTTGTTAAATTAACTATACCCTTTGACTCAGCAATGACACTATGAGATCTATTTCCAAAGATGATTAGGGAAAAAGGAAAAGAATATACATCTTCTAAAATGCTTGTGGCAGCTCTCTTTGTGGTAGCAAAGGATTGCAGGGTTGCCCATTAGTTGGAGAACTGCTAAACAAGTTGTGGTATATGATTGTGATAGATTACTATTATGTTATAAAAAATGATGAGCTCAATGATCTTAGAAAAATATGGAACTACTTGCATGAAATAAAAAGTGAAATAAGTAGAAATAAGTGAATACTGTATATAATAGCAGCAATATAGTTTTAAGAACAAATTTGATTATTATAAATACTCAAATTAACAGTAAAAGATTTATGAATAAAGATGCTGTATGCAGGGAAAAAATAATAAATATAAGTATGTATAGAATAATTTTACATATATATAAACATATATATATACACACATATATCCTTTTCTGTGTCTAATGGTAGTAAAGATAGAGGAGAAAAGGAAAAAAAAGAAATTTAAATGTTAACTTTGTTATATATTTAAAAGGAATAGCAAGTTTTACATGATAAATTTGCAATTTCATGTGCGATTGTCTTTTCTATTATTATATTATATTATGGAATTTTGGAACTAAGATCACTCTTTAAAATGAAATCTAGTTCTTTCATTTTAAAGAGTGATCTTAGTTCCAAAATTTAAGTGATTTACCCTCAGGTCACACAGTAGCTAAACAGAAGGGCTCGATTTTGCTACAGATCCTCCAAACCCTATACTTTTTTCTAGTGCACTACAAGGGAGAAATCACTATTTGCTTGGGAAGTTCAGAAAATCCAAGCAAGTAAGTGTAAAGAAGTTGCTTTTTATTACCAGAATGAGACAGCTAATCCTAAATCCTTGTCCTCACTTTACTATATGATCAAGGCACACACCTTAAAACATTAGTCATATTTTAGCTGAGACCTAGTCCTAGCTGAAACCTGCCAAGATTCTAGGGTGACTCATCCATACAAAGCATTTAATTAGCTCTTTGTGCAATAGTAGATAGAGTACTGGGCATGGAGTTGGGAAGTTTGCTATCATTCAATCATTTCAATTGTGCCAGATTCTTCATAATACCATTTGGGGTTTTCTAGGCAAAGATACAAGATTAATTTGGAAACTGAGTCAAACAATTACTTGCCAGGGTCACCCAGCCAACAAATTTCTGAGACAGATTTGAATTCAAGCAGATGTCTTTCTGACTTCAAGCCTGACATTCTGTGCCACCTAGCTGCTCAGGAAGGCTTGAGTTCAAACCCCTGGTTCCAAGGTCAACTTGTTACCCATTACACCATCCTGCCTCTCAATTTTGTTCTTTTAGTAATTAAAATGGGAGAGGGTTTTTTTTTGAGGATTTTTTTCCCTTTACAGAACATCATTGTCCTTTACCACATCAAATACAGGGTTAGCAAATAATAGAGAAGATTGAAGATTTGCCTGAAATAATGAAATGAGGCTTACATCTCAGTGTAAAAATTTTTTTAAATTTTTTTTTCTGTGCCAGGAGGCTCAGTGTTTTTTGGTAAGTTAATTGCCTTTCTCAGGCAAACATTTTTTTCCCTGTGAATTGGATGATTTTGATTTATCAAAAACAGGACCTCAGAATGGGAAAACCATATGAATAACATGGAATTTCATAAACTGATAATAAACCTCTCACCTAAGGTGACAATCCTAAATAAAAGCCCTCATAGGTGAAGTCTCAGATGCTATTAGGTTATAGAGAGAAGAAATTCTCTTTAAGAGTAAACAGAATAAGGACAGAGACTAAAACCTCATGTTATTAAATTTTGGATATAACAAGCAATAAGTTCAAGCAGCTTCTTCTGAGGGGTTGGCTAGGTGAGATGCCCTCCTGGGACTGCTTCCCAATGAATCCTTTTCCAGGGTAAAATTCTCTGCCTCATTAATTCAGCCAGATGGGGATGTGTTAATTTTATAAGTGTGATACTGACCTCTGTCTCAGGAGCTCAGACCAGGAAGCAAGCTCCAAAGTCACGCCACCTGGGGCATCCATCGCCATAGTCCAATTGCGTCATGAAGACAGCACTGATTAGCCCCCAGCAGGACTCTCTGGAGGCGCAATAACCATAGCACCAGCCAGCCCAGTATGTTCTCTTGTCTTGAACCTTGACAAGATAGGACAAAGGGTTAATTAAACAACTATAAAACCCTGATAGCTTCTCCTTACACAAATGGTTCTGCTTACACACACATTTTGAGATATTCTTTTGTTGAACTCTCTTCTTATTTCATAGAATAAGGCTAGTCCATTGGCAAAAACCAAATGTACAAAAAGTATTTCAAACTAAGAGTATTTTTTTAAAAATAGGAATCTTTCACTCCCTCCCTTCTTCCCTCCCTCCCTCTCTCTTTCCTCTCTCTCTCTCTGTCTCTATCTCTCTCTGCGTGTGTGTCTCTCCCTCTCCTTCTTTCCCTTCTCTTCCTCTTTCCCTTCCTCCTTCCCTCTGTCTTTCTCTGCCTCTCTCTGTCTCTGCCTCTCTAGCTCTTTCTCTCTATGTCTCTCTGTCTGTCTTTCTCTGTCTCTCTTCCTGTCTCTCTGTCTCTTTGTCTCTCTCTCTCTGTCTCTCTTTCTCTCCCTGTCTGTCTGTCTCTCTCCCTCTCTTCCTTCCCCCTCTCTGTTTCTGTCTGTCTCTCTGAGTATGTTTGTCTCTGTGTATCTCTCTGTGTCTCTCTGCCTCTGCCTCTGCCTCTGTCTCTTTCTATATATATATGTTTCTTTTGTTGCTTCTCCTTTCTTGCTGTCTTTTTCTCTCTCCCTTCTCTTTCTGTCTCTGTTTATCTTTCTTTACTTTCCCCCTTCCCATTTCTCAATTTCTGTGTCCCTTCTGTGTCCATCTAGCCATCTCTCTATCTCCTCTTATCTTTGTTATTGCCCATACGTGGAAACCTGTCTTTTTGAAAAAAGTTTGGGAGGATGGGCTTTGCCAAAGTTCAAATATCTTGTTCCTTGCAGATCTATTTAAAACCATCAGAATTAAAACAAACAAACAAACAAAAAAAAAAAACCTTTCACTTGCATTAGGCAAAACAGAAGACCCGTTCTATTAAACTTTCTTTTGCCCTTTCTTGCTCTTCAAAGTAAATGAAAATTCTAAAAGTCCATGTCATGAGAAATTTCTAGTGAGTTTATAATTTTTGATAACAATTTAGTATAAATCAAAGATGCTATGGCATTTGTCTTACTGACACTATTCTTTGGTAGTATGTTGATGTTTTTTAATGATTCTCTTGAAGAGGTAACATTTATAAATCTATGAATGACCCCCAAAAATTTTCGGTACTTGGAGAGAGTCCACCTAGCCATTTTTTTTTTTTTTTTTGCGAATGGACAGGTTTCTGAGTGTGTTCATTAATGTATAAATTTTTCACTATATGTGTTGTCCTTTGCAGGATAGATAGATATATCCACTGCTTATGTATATTAGGAAAATATTATGAGGCTCCCAGAACAGAGGTTCTATTAGGCTGGCTAAGGAAGAATGAACTAATTTATATTAGAAACAGAGTCAATCAAAGTTTCTGGACCAATCAGTAATGTGATTGGGTAAAGAATGACTGCTATATTTGTATATTGGGAGACTAAATCTCAAATAAAGTAAGTTGTTCAGAACACTGGGATCCTATAATTCTTTATTCTACCATTAACCAGCTAGGTGATTTAATAAATAGAGTGACTCAGTAGGATAAGTTCAAATCTTACCAAAGATATGACCTATGTGACACTGGGCAAATTGTTTAACCTCTGTTTGCCTCAGTTTCCTCATCAGCAATATCAGATTATAATAGGATAATAATAGCATCTACCTCCCAGTGTTGTTGTGAAGGTCAAATAAAATAATAATTAAAGTGCATGATACATAGTAGGCACCATACTGTACAAATGTAAGCTATAATTTTTCTTTTTTAAAAAATGTTAATTACTTCCTTAAATATTTCCCAATTAAATGTCAAAAAGTAGCTCTAATTTTTATAAAAGCTTTTTATTTTTCCAAATATATGCAAAGATAGTTTTGAATATTCACCCTTACAAAACTTTGTGTTCCAAATTTTTCTAGACAGCAAGTAATCCAATACAGGTTAAACCTGCAATTTTTCTAAATGTATTTCCACATTTCTCATGTTGTGCAAAAAAAAAAAAAAAAAAATCAGATCAAAAGGGGGAAAAACAAGCAAACAACAAAGGTGAAAATGATATACCTTGATCCACATTCAGTCTCCATAGCTCTTTCTGGATATGGATGGCTCTTTCCATCACAAGTCTATTGGAATTGCCTTGAATAATTTTATTGTTGAAAACCAACACAATTGATGATCAAGTTGATGACCAAATAACATAATCTTGTTGTTGTTGTATACAATATTATCTTGTTCTACTCACTTCACTTAGCATCAGTTCATGTAAGTCTTTCCAGGCTTTTCTGAAATCAGCCATATTTTTTATGGAACAAAAATATTCCATTACATTCATCTATCATAACTTATTCAGGCATTCCCCAAGTGATAGGCATCCACTCAATTTCCAGTTCCTTGCCACTATAAAAACAGCTGCTACATACATTTGTGCACATATGGGTCCTTTTCCTTTTTTTATGATCTCTTTAGGATACAGACTCAGTAGAGACACTACTGGATCAAAGGATATGCACAATTTTATAGCCCTTTGGGCATAGTCCCAAATTGCTCTTCAGAATGGTTGGATCTCTACCAACATGTTAACTCTAATTATTAAATAAATTTTAATTCCAAATTTTCTCCCTTCCACTCCCCCCTTTTTAAGCAAGATCAGATATCAAATTGCTTAATATCATTGTGACATCAATTTGATAACAATTATAAATCTTACAACTATGTTGTAAAAGAAAGCACATACAAAATAAAACAAAAAAGTGAAAAAAATATGCTTCATTTTATGTTCAGAGTTCATCAGTTTTCTCTCTGAAATTGGATAGCATCTTTCCTTATGGGTCCTTTAGAATTGTCTTGAATGATTTTCTTAATCAGAATAGCCAAGTCATTCACAGTTGATTATCCTTATAATAGAGCTGTTACAATGTTTTCCAGTTCTCCTGGTTCTACTTACTTCACTTTGCATCAGTTAATATGTCTTCTCAAGTTTTTCTAAAACCATTCTGCTCATCATTTCTTATAGCACAATAGTATTCCATCATAATCCTATACCACAACTTGCTCCTTCCCCAGTTGATGGACATCCCTTCAATTTCCAATTCTTTGCCACCAAAAAAGAACTGCTATAAACATTTTTATACAAATATGTCTTTTTTTTCCTTTTCTTTGATTTCTTTGGGATACAAACCTCATGGTGATATTGTAGCAAAATGTGAAATAAAAAGATATACACCATTTTATAGTTCTTTGTGCATAGTTCTATTCTTATTATATTTATCTTCAGCAGCTTCTTCTTTTTAACCCAATGCTTCTGCCCAGTTGTGAACCCAGAAATCAATTAAAACCATTTCTAATCAATGAAAAAAATGTTCTAAATCACTATTGATTAGAGAAATGCAAATTAAAACAACTCTGAGATACTACTACACATCTCTCAGATTGGCTAAGATGACAGGAACAATATTATTCTCTGAGCAAAATACATAAATTTTAATACACATTGATTTTGAGACACCCATTTTGACTATTCAATGTTCTTTTTCAGTTCTTTCCACATTTTAATGGAGTTCCAGATAGTTGAATTTTCCTAATATTTGGCAAGATAATACTATAGAGCAAGAGGTTTATTTGACATCATAGTAACTACAAGAATAAAACTCAAGAGATTTGTCCTATCACTACCATGAGAAAGTTAATATAGTTTAGTTTCCAGTTTGTCCATTAATATGGTATTTTGCCCATAAGAAGATTTTCCCGGGGTTTCAAAAACAGAAGTGAAGCCATAATTTGTCCTGAGTCTCCCTTGACACCTTTTATTATATAAAAAAGTGTTCCAGTTGTAAAGTCAGATTCTTTGAATCTGTAGCAGTATTCCTCATCCATTCATTCAACAATAAAAGAATGAAGAAGATAATATGACCTTTTATTTTAAGTATGCAGGGGAACATGAGCTGGTAAGTGTTCTATGTAACCCATACCTACATACACCCTGTCACCCCCAACCCTGGATTAATAAAGAGTTTCTTAGTAACTTCTTGTGTTTGTGTGTATGTGTGTGAGCTATATGTCATTATGGGAAAAGAGACTACATTAGTGTGCTATGAAAAGGCACACTTGAAGTCCAGGAATGTGGGTTCAAATCTATGAAGAAAGGCACTATTCAGCTCCAGAGAAAGAGCCTGAATGCAGATCTAAAATGCTTTTTCTTTACTCTATGTATTTGTCTTGGAGTACTTTTGTCTGTGTTTTCTTTCATAATGTGACTTACATGGAAATGTGTTTTGCATACTAAACATGTATAACTTCTGTCAAATTGCTTGCCTTCTCAGGGGACAGGGGGAAAAAAGAGAGGAAAAGAATTTGGAACTAAATTTTTTAAAAAATAATATTAAAATTATTCTTACATGTAATTAGGAAAAACAAAATATTGTTTAAAATTGTTTATTCATATCTCTTGACAATTTACTAAGGAATGATTCCTAGTCTTATAAATTTGAATTGGTTATTTATATATCATTGAATGTGAGACTTTAATAAAAGAAACTTGTAAGACTTTTCCTCTAGTTACTTGATTCCCTTTTAATTTTAAACTATATTAGTTTTGTTTGTATAAAAGCTTTATAATTTCATATAATCAATTTTTCATTTTATATTGTTTGTTTAGTCATGAATTCTTTCCATTTCCACAGATCTGAAAAGTTTATTTCCTTGCTCTTCTACTTTGTTTATTACATGATCTTTTATTTATCCATTTAGAGCTTGTCTTGATGTTTGGTATGGCTTATTGATCTAAAGCCAAGTACTTAGAATCTGAAGTAAGTTTAAAGTCCATCAACCTAAATCCATCAATTTACAGAAAAGATGTATGGAAGAAAGAAGTTGGATTATTGGTCCATGAATTAATTTACAAAGTCCAAAAACTATGCTTATTCTACTTTCTATATGGAAGACACATACTACATTTCTTAAGCTTTTTTTTATACTTAGGTTTATATTCCTTAGGAACCAGTATCACTTATCTTTTATACCTATCTGTTCTTGAAATAAGGCAGGCATATATCATCTTCCAATTCCTGTTTTATGACTCTCTCTCTAAGGATACAAGACTATATCAAATGGAATGAATCAAATCGTCAGGCTTGAGATAGACTTATTGGTACCCTTAATTGCCTGAGAAATGATTAGTGAAAGTTTAAAAGCATGGCTAGCATACTTTTTTTTTCTTGCATTATGGCTGAAGCAACATCTAATCTCTACATCCTTTTATGTAAACACAGATCCTGATTTGCAATTAGCTTCATCTATATTTTATTATTTCTACATTTATATTTATACATACAATGTATATAAGTGCATATATATGTATACATGTATGAATATACATAAATATAGCCCATGGGAATGGAAGTATTTGTTGGCATTATTCTGAGTTCTCCAAGATTCCAATCCTTTAACTTTGAAGGACTTACTATATAGAAATGGCAGTCATGGGAAATCTTTGGCAAACAGGATGAATCATCCTCTGGAGCTCCATTCTGAAACATCCAAACATGGAGTATAATGAGGGTCTATAGCTACAAGTAGAGGACAATGATCAGACCAAAGGCAGCAAAGAGGTGATGATTAGCTGCTCATGAGGACCAACAAGGATCAACCAGAGGAGTTGAGAAACAACAGCAAGTAGATCAAGTTAGCTAGACTGCAGATAACCTGTCTTGGGCCCTGTCTACAGCCTCTGGAAGAGAAGCTACTTTCATTTACTTGTCCAACCACTCACTTCTTGTTTACTGCTGGGAGGAAGAATATGGAAGAGAGTTACTTTTTGTCTTTTCTCAAAGACCAGCCAAAAGAGCCAGGATTTGGAAGCTTATTTCTTTAAGTGCTTGCTTTCATTGAAAATTCTATTTGAAGCTGCTGTTTTAAAAGCTATATGTACATTTACCACGAATTTCTTTGTTTATGAATGTGTAGAGTGGGATTGAAAAAGGAGGATTTAATTTTAAATGGAAAGAAAAAATTTTCCCAGTCCAAACTGAGTAGAGCCAAAGGAGAAAATTCATTTGTTAAAAGTAATTTTTCAGAGTGCCTTTGTATGAGTATATGTTTGGATTCTACACTTGTATCTTTCCCTTTTGAATCTGGAGACTAGGCACTGGACCTAGAATCAAGAAGATTTAAGTTCAAATCCAGGTTCATTTACTAGCTGTGTGACCCTGGGCACTTAATCTATATTTGCCTTAGTTTCATCATTTGTGAAAATTGGGAATAATAACAGCACCTACCACCTAGGGCTTTTGTGAGAATGAAATAAGAATTAATTTTTTAAGCAATAGCTTTTCATTTTCAAAATACATGCAAAGATGGTTTTCATCCTTCACCCTTGCAAAATCTTGTATTCAAGATTTTTCTTCTCCCTCCAATCCCCCCATCCCCTCCCCTAGAGCCAGATAATCCAATATATGTTAAACATGTAGTTCTTCTATGCATATTTTCACATTTATCATGCTGCTCGAGAAAAATCAGATAAAAGAGGGAAAAAATGAGAAAGAAAAAACCAAACAACAAAAAAAGGTGAAATACTATGTTTGATCCACATTTAGTCCCCACAGTCCTCTTTCTGGATGGAAATGGCTCTCTTCAGCACAAGGCCATTGGAAATGGCCTGAATCACCTCATTGTTGAAAAAAGCCGCATCCATCAGAGTTGATCATGATATAATCTTTTTGTTGTTGTTCTCTTGGATCTACTCACTTCACTTAAGATCAGTTCATGTAAGTCTCTCCAGGCCTCTCTAAAATCATTTTGCTAACCATTTCTTATAGAACAATAATATTCCATAATATTCATATACCATAACTTATTTAGCCATTCCCAGTTAATGGGCATCTACTCACTTTCCAGTTCCTTGCCACTACAAAAATGGCTGCTATAAACATTTATGCACATGTGGGTCCTTTCCCCTTTTTTATAATGCCTTTGGGATACAGACCCAGTAGAGACAGTACTGGATCAAAGGATATACACAATTTCATAGCCTCTTGGACATAGTTCCAAATTGCTCTCCAGAATGGATGGATCCATTCACAGTTCCACCAACAATGTATTAATGTCCCAGTTTTACCATATCCCCTCCAGCATTTATCATTATTTTTTTCCTCCTATCTTAGCCAATCTGAGAGGTGTGTAGTAGTACCTCAGAGCTGTCTTAATTTGCATTTCTCTAATCAATAGTGAGCTTTTTTTCATATAACTAGAAATGATTTTAATTTCTTCATCTGAAAATTGTCTGTTCATATCCTTTGACCATTTATCAGTTGGAGAATGGCTTATGTTCTTACAAATTTGAGTCAGTTCTCTATATTTTTTAAAAATTAGGCCTTCATCAGAACCCTTGGATATAAAATTACCCCCCAGTTTTCTGCTTTCCTCCTAATGTTGGTTGCGTTGGTTTTGTTTGTACAAAAACTTTTTAATTTAATATAATCAAAAGTATCCATTTTGCATTTCATAATGTTCTCTAGGGGTTTTTTTGGCCATAAATTCCTTCTTTTTCCACAGATCTTATGGGATAAGAATTCAAAGCACTTAGCACAGTATCCAAAACATGGTAACTGCTACATAAATATTAGCTACTATTATGAATATGATGACAAAGAAAATGAATCAAACTCTACCTAGTAAGGAGGTAGCAATAGCATTTTTCTTTGAGAGCCTTGACATCATGACTGAAGCTTCATGTGACTGCTATCTCTGTCTAGTGTTAAAGGAAGTTAGGTGGAGTTTGTTGCTATCATTACTGGCCTGGTCAGGAGTTAAGGTTCATTAGTACTCATATACCATAGGATTCCAGTTTCACATGAGCCCCACTCCAATGCAACACATGTTCTACATAGGAACATCATGTATCTAATTGTTAATTTCCTCCATCCATTATGAGGAGGGACAGAGAGAAAAAGAGACAGACAGAGACGAGACACAGAGACAGAGTCGTATAGAGACAGATATAGAGAAACAGAGAGACAGAGATAGAAACAAAAAGACTGAGAAACAGAGAAAGAGAAAAAAAGACACAGAGCGAGAAACTCAGTCAGAGAGACAGACAGAGATGAGACACAGAGACAGAGAGGGAGAAACAGAGAGACAGAAATAGAAACAGAAAGACTGAGAAACAGAGAAAGAGAAAAAAGACACACAGAGAGAAAAACAGAGAAACTCAAAGCCAGAGACAGACAGAAACAGTCATAGACAGAGATAGAATCAGACAGAGACACAGATAGAGAAACTGAGAGACACAGAGAGATACAAATAGAGAGATGGAGATAGAGAGATTAACAGAGAGACAGAGA
>JAJPUD010000187.1:365841-489160 GCA_023553655.1 Myrmecobius fasciatus | reverse complement strand
AGAGAGAAAAACAGAAACAGACTCAAAGACAGAGACAGACAAACAGATACAGAGAGACAGAGAATGAGATAGAGATAGAAAAACTGAGAGGGGGCAGCTAGGTGGCACAGTGGATAGAGCACCAGCCCTGAAGTCAGGAGGACCTGAGTTCAAATCTGGTCTCAGACACTTAAAACTTCCTAGCTGTGTGACCCCAATTGCCTCAGCAAAAAGCAAAACGAAACGAAACAAAACAAAACTGAGAGGCAGAGAGATACAGAGAAACAGAGAGAGATGGAGACAGAGAGACTGTCAGAGGGACAGAGAGACTGCATAGATCTATAAATGTGGTAGATAAATAATAGAAAGAGATTTCCCATGTCTCCCTTACCTACTTACCTAACTCAAATAATTATGAAACTTTGAACATTTTTTAACAGACAGCTTCTTTCTCCTCGTATCTAAGGGGAAGGAAAAAATTTAAATCTTGCAAGAAATGTATTTAGGATAGGTTGTTATTTCTTCACGGCAAACAAGAAAAATGGAAGACACACACACACATACACACATGTCTATCTCAATATTTTGTACCAAGCAATGACTTTTATATGTGTCCACTTAGCTATCTAGGACAAAGATATCAATTACTTTCCACAACAATCCAGTGAGGTAGGTATTATTATTATTTCCATTTTTACAATTGAGAAAACTGAGGCAGAGAAAGGTTAAGTGCCATGCCTCGGGTCATATAACCAAGAAAGTGCTTGAGCCCAAATTAGAATTCAGGCCTTCCCAACTCCAGGCCAACTGTTCTCTCCACTGAGCCACTAGATGCCTTTCATACTAATTGTGTAACCCTAAGCAAGTTACTTAACTTCTCAATTTATGGACAATTTCCTACAATTATAAACTACAGGAAAGTTACAGATATGTGTCAGCAGAAGGAGCATATATGTCAATCTTTTTTTTTTTCTTTTTTTTGTTGAGGCAATTGGGGTTAAGTGACTTGCCCAGGGTCACACAGCTAGGGAATGTTAAGTGTCTGAGACCAGATTTGAACCCAGGTCCTCCTGACTTCAGAGCTGGTGCTCTATCCACTGTGCCACCTAGCTGCCCCAGAAGGAGCATATATGACAGAAGTTCCCAACAGGGATGAAATTACAACTTTCCTCTCCCCTCATCCCCTAAGAGGAATTACTGTGAACACTAAGCTTATAGGTACAATAAAGAATAATGTTTCCTTTTCCATTTCATTCATGGGAAAGGATATGAGGGACAATCATGGGAGTGGGGATGAGGAAGAATGGGGAGGACATGATATTGTGATATAGCATCACAAAAATTTTCAAAATCCAATATTCACTTTTCCATCTTGTCCCTAGAAAGTGAAGCTTGCAAAAATACATACCCTGGAGGCAGCTAGGTGGCAAAGTGGTTAGAGCACCAGCCCTGAAGTCAAAAGGACCTGAGTTCAAATCTAGTCTCAGACACTTCTTAGCTGTGTGACCCTGGACAAGTCACTTAACCCCAATTGCCTCAGCAAAAAGTAAAAAAAAAAAAAAATACATACCCTGAGGCCTGTTCATATCAAGAGCAGAGAAGAATCATGGAATCATCCCTTTGTTTTATTTAACACCATTCAGGAGCTCTGGGCTGGTTCTGGGCTCCACCATTGAAGAAGAATCATTAGAACTTAGACCAAGACATGGAAAAGACCTTAAAATCTATTGGGGAAAAGAATGATTTGCCAAGGTTATATAGAGAATTAGTAAATGCAGAGAATCTCAAAAATTGAGAAAAACAAGGATTATTTAAGGTTCTAAAACAAAGTCTACAAGAAAAATATGAGATTATTCTAGCTTGAAAGGAAAGCTGAGAAATAACTCAAGTATAGGGAGAATTAATGAGAACAGAGAAATAGTTGGTCAATATTATAGGAAAATATTATCTTCTATGTCAACTTTCCACCTTTCATTGCCCTGCTCAATCTTTCTGATATCCTAACCCTCATGCTCCTTCCAAGAACTTGGGACCCCAGCTGGTCTCCTATCTACCATACCTAGCACTCCAACCAAACCTATCCTTTGTAGGAATTTACTGTTCTCAGAACATATCTATCTGCACTATCCTAGAATGAAAGTAGAATCATAGAATTTTAAAGCATCACCTAATTTAGAACAGGAAGACATTTTATTTGTTTTTTTTTTTTAATTTTTGCAAGGGACTTTAGGGATCCTTTCATCTCAACATCCTATTTTACAGATGAGATAGTCCATTTTCTCCTCCTCCTTCTCCACTTCCCCCACCACATCCCTCCACTCACCCTAAGGTTAAGAAAAAAAAATCTGAATTCAAATTCAGCCACAGCCACTCCTTAGCTCTTTGCAAAGTCACTTTAAATATCATGTGGAGAGCAGAGGGGGGAGGGGGAAAGGGAAGGAGAGAAAGGGAGGGAGAGAGAGAGAGAGTGAGTGAGGAAGACAGAGACAGACAGACAGACAGAGACAGAGAGAGAAAGAGGGAGAGAGACAGAGACACACAGAGAGAGACAGAGAGACACAGAGAGATTGAGAGAGAGAGAGAGGGGAAGGGAGGAGAGAGGCAGAAAAAGGGGGGACAGAAGGGGGAGAAAAAAGGAAAGAGGAAGAGGGAAAAGGAGAGGGAGAGAGGGAGGGGGAGATGAGAGATAGATATAGATATGTGTGTATGTATATCAGCCTCAGTTTCCTCAGTGGTAAAAATCTATCTATCTACCTTGCAGGAGCAGAGACAATATGTAAACAACTATGTACAGCAAGATATAATTAGGATAAACTGACAATCATCTCAGAGTGAAGGCACTAGCATTAAGGAGGATTAGGAAAGGCTTTTGCAGAGAGTGGTATAGTATAAAAAGTCAGCTGCTGTTGTTCTTTCACTTTCTTTCTTTCATGAAGCAATTGGGGTTAAGTGACTTACTCAGCTGGTAAGTGTGAACTGTATGGGGCTTTATCTGAACTCAGGTCCTCCTGACTCCCAGGCCAGTGCTTTATCCATTGCTCCATCTGGTTGCCCCAGGTCCTTCATTTTTTAAAGAGAACCAATGACATCACAGGATGATTTCTTGATTTGTGCATGATACCAAGATTGTAAACATAGGAGGGGAGCAGGTTACAAAGGGCTTTAAAAGCCAAACAGAGGATTTTACCTTAGATCCTGGAGGTAACAGGGAGTTCTCAACAGAGATGAAATCACAGCCCAATCCCACAAAGACCAGTTAGTGTGAACATTATGTTTGCTGACCTTCATATATTCCACAGTCCAATGACATCAGTCTTCATGCTGATAAAATATCACAAGACACCCTGACTCCATCCATTTCATTGACTATTTCCCCCATGCCTGGATCTTTCATTCTTCTCATTTCTTCTTCCTGGCTTCCCTGTTTACCTTCAAGTCTCAACTAAATTACCTTCTTCAAAAAGTCTTTATCAATCTCCCTTAATCCTGGTGCCTTCACTCTGAAATTATCTCCAATTTATCCCAAACATATTTATTTGCACATAGGTTTTTTGCTTTGTTTTGCATATTCTCTCTTCGATTAGATTGTGAGATCTTTGAGATAGGGATGTTTTTGCCTTTCTCTGTACTCCCAGTGTTTAGCACAATACCTGGCACACAGTAAATGCTTAATAAATGCTTATTGACAATATGAAAAGTTGAATCAAAAGAAAGTGGGAGAATATAGTAGAGTGGAAAGAATACTTAACTTGGTGTTATTGGACCTGAGTTTCAGTTTCAGTTCTATCACTTATAAGCAGCATGCTTTGGGGCAAGTTTCTAAGTCTATTTCCTTATAAAATGAGAGATCTGGACAAGATGGCCTCAGGTTCCTTCTAATCAGAAGTATTTAACAACTAACTGCTCTGAGGGGAAAAAAGCACTTGACACACTTTTAAGTCAAACTTCATTATTAACAATTTCTTCACACTTTCTCAGGTTTAAACAACCAACTAAACAATAAATCAACCCCTGTTTTGTAGCATCTATGGATTTCTGAAGTTTGAATGCTCACACTAAAAATTTAACATTTGGTTCTAACTAGTTTAAACTGATTCCAGGAGAGCCCTAGATTTAAATATGTGATTCTATAGCATAAAATAATAGAACTTTCTTTCAAAGATACAAAAGCATGAGACATAGCAGCAGCTAAGTTATAGAAATCAGGGCTAGTGGCCCCAGTTTTATATTTTGTCACCTCCATCCCATTCTTCCAACAAGCATTCTTAAGCACCTACTAAGTTATGTCCAGAATTCATTTCCGGGTTCTGTGTGACACAAAGATAAATAAATCTGCTCTCAAGAAGTTGTCACTCTAGACAAAAATTTGAAATGGCTCCACTTGAGATTATTCCAAGTTTAAAGAATGATCTAGAATTGAGAGAAGGAATTCTTTTTAATGAATTCAATTTAGTGAAATGTTATATCGTAGATGTTGCAATAAAATATTTCTATTCCCAAACTTGGAGATTCAACTACGTATCTGTCAGTGAAAAGAATAGGCAAAGGTAGTAGAAAGCTATAACATGGAAGTATAGCTAGATAGCATAGTGAATAGAGCACTGGACTTGAAGTCAGAAGAGTTGAGTGTAATTGTAATCTCAGACACTTTTTGACTGTGTGACCTTAGGCAAGTAACTTAACCTTTGTTCACTGTTGGAGAAGGAAATGACAAACCATTGCAGTTCTTTTACCAAGAAATCCCCATGGACAATGTAAGGATCATGAAAAGCGGCTTATAATCGAATAATAACAACATACATGTGCCTGTTAAGTGACAACAGGACCATTTATGTCTTCTGTGACATCATTGTATTGTTTCTATTAGTCTCTACTTCAGGAAAGGAATTTATTTACACATTAATTATACCATTGGATGACTGAAGGGGGGAATGCATGTTTATTCCCATTTTTTTTCGAGATAATACCCTCTGGGAGGTCTTCCTCAATCCAAGCAATTGCCTTCCTTGCCTCAGACTTTGATTTGTTCTCATTTTTCACTTCATTTGTGTACTTATCATGTATTATTTTATATTTCACAGAAACACTGAATGTCATGTTAGATGGAAGCTGAGTATATGATGTAGTATCCTACTAAAAAATAAGGTCCATGAGGGCAGGGATCCCATGTATGTGCCTCTGTGCTTATACACAGTAGATGTTTAATAAATATTTGTTGGATTAAAGTCAAGCTTTGTGGGGAACTATGAAAAAAACCTAAAAGCAAGTTGTTAGGAAGCTAGAAAGTTAGAGGCAGAGGAAGAGACAGAGAGAATAAAAGTAGAGAAGGAACAGGAAGGAGATAGAGGCAGAGAAGGAAAAACTTGAAGATAGGATCAAAGCTAGATGAAAAGGCAGGCTACTTTGCTTTCTATGGGTATATTCAAGATAGTACTGTCTGATACTTTGGGGGATGCTTGCTTGCAGTTGCAGCTCTGAGAAGCCAGCAAGGAATTTTCAGGGTTACCATTTTAAGGATTACCATTCAAGGAGGGGCTCAGCCAAAGACCCATGTGTCTGATCAGTAGATCTCTGCTCCAGGCTGTTGCTTCCTAGTAATGGAGATTTTTTTCGTTCTTTTCCTCTCTTTCTTCTTCATGTTACTTGCCTTTTTCTTTTTTTTTCATTTTCTCCTTCCTTCCTTTAGCTTTTCTCATTTTCATTTCTCTTCTTCCTCCCCTCCTTTCTCCTCCTCCTCCTCTTCTTCCTCCTTCTTTTTTCTCCTCCTCCTCCTCCTTTTCTTCCTTCTCCTCCTCCTCTTTTTCTTCCTCCTCCTCAACTTCCTCTTTCTTTTTCTCCTTGTTATCCTCCTCCTCCTCTTCTTCCTTCTCCGCCTCCTCCTCTTTCTCTTTCTCCTTCTCCTCTACCTCTCCTCTCTATCTGATTCTGTCTTTCTGTCTGTTTATCTCTGTCTCTTCCCTCCTAAGTTTGAATCCTGCCTTATACTTACTAGTTTGGTGAACTCAGACAAATCACTTAATAAACAACAGCAAATATGTATATGGCACCTACTCTGTACCAGGCACTATAATGGGGTGTAGGGTGTGTTCAGGGAAGACTAGTAGCTCTGGGTGAGGACTACCGAGTCTCTATAGGACTGCTTTCCACCTTTGATGTCTATCTGATCTGCCTAACTCTCAACTGTGGCTCCAAGAAGCTGTAACATGCACAGCAACTGCACCCCAGTAAACTGTTTTGTGTGGATGGGCTAAACCAGGTTGAGGGGAACTAAGGGGTCATACACTCCAGTGAATTAGAAGGCTGTCTACCTCAAACATGTGAAGACTTCCCCTGGTGGATTAGACAGATGAGAACAATTTGTTCCAATGATCATGAGGGCAGGTGAAGTGGGTGATGTGGAGCACTTAGAGCTTGGTTAGGCATCTAAGACATCAAGGTCATCCACTGTATCTTGAGTCATCACCAGTCTTGATTCTGTCCTATCACTGAACAGTGATGATTCTGGAAGAGAGAGTGAGTTTGATGACTTCATGCAATTCTGCCTCATTTAAATCCAATGATTACATCATTTGTTCCTCACAACAATCCTGAAAGATAGGTGCTATTATTTCTGTCAAATGGGGTTGATAATAGTATCTACCTTATACTGCTGTTGGGAGGATTCGATAGTTAAAAAGATCTACACACTCTGAAATGTTATATAAATACTGGGTATTATTCATCCCTCCCTCCTTCCTTCTCTTTCTCCCTGTCTTTTTTCTTTTCTATTTCTTTCCTTCTTCTCCCTTTCCTTCTTCTCCTCTGGTCTTTCCTTTGCTTTTTCATTTCTCTCCTTTCTTCTTTCTCTCTCTTTTCTGGCTTCTCCCCTTGCCCCTTTTCTCTTACATTCCAATTTCTCCACACTACAGGGACATTTTAACCCATTTTTTCCTCTCCCTTTCCTTAAGTATTCCTTCCCATGGCTATTCTCAGTGAAGGCACATAAGAATGACAAGCCTGGCTGTCTTCCAGCAGAAACTATCTCTTTTCTACTGCTTCTGGTTTTTTCCAGCCTAAAGAATGGGGAGATATACAAATTGCTTTTTCTTTACCTGTAATCAGTCCCACGATTAGACTTAGGAGAAACTTGAAAGAAAAACAACAATGATAAAGCAAAGTTCTTTCTGGCAGAGGGAGGGAGCCATATTAAAGTCATCATTTGGCTATCAGATTACTATATGCTGCAATTCCTAAAATAACCTTCCACTTATGTTCATGAATTAGCTTGAAAAAAGGAAAAGAAAAAGGGGAAGGGGCCAAGTCATCCTAGAAAGAATGCCTTCCCACTCTAGCTCTATGGAGAAGCATATTAAAACTCTCTTTTTTTAGTAAAGCTGAAAGTATTAAAAAACAATATTTTCCTTTAAAATCCTTTCCAGACTCTTGGGGAAATCCCCCATGATAATTTGTTGAGGACAAAAACAGTTGTTCTTAGGAAAACAGATTAAGAGTAGTACCAAGTGTTTTGATAGAGTAAATCTTGTCTTTCTCATTCCTGAAGTGATTTGAGGAGGTTATTGATCCATTTGGGGCAGCTAGGTAGCCATGGAGAGGAGAAAACCTGAGTCCAAATCTGGCCTCAGATAATACTAGTTGTGTGATTTTGAATAAGTTACTTAACCCTGTTTGCCTCAGTTTTCTCACCTATAAAATGAGCTGGAGAAGGAAATGACAAATCACTCTAGAGTCTTTGCCAAGAAAACTCCAAATGGCATTATGAAGAGTCAGACACAACTGAGATTACTGAACAACAAAACTGACCCAATCATTTCTTTATCTAACCACTTGGTATTGATGGAAGGGAGAAGGTCCCTTTGTTTAATCCTAGGAGTGGGTGCAATGATTCAGCAAGAAAGGGAGTGAGAACTTGGTTACTTAGTAGTTCAAGAATGTTAACCCAGACTGTATTTTACATGTTGTGATCTTTTCTTTATTCAAGATTCCTCTACAAAATTATCTGAAATCTTGAATCAGAGTCATATTGGAAGGCATATTGGAAGGAACTGCCAATTTGGACTCCCCTCCCCTTCTCTCTCTGTGTCTCTGTCTGTTTCTGTCTCTCTGTCTCTGTCTCTCTATTTTTCTCTCTGTCTCTCTTTTACTCTCTGTTTCTCTTTCTCTCTGTTAGAAATGACTTAAATATTGATTAAAATTAAATCAAATTGGCAGACTAGTGTCTAAATGAAGAGTAAGTATTAATATATGTTTTCTTTGACATTTGTGACCAGCTTGGTCTATGAGATAAGGATATTTATTTGTAATCCAACTCTGCTGGGAAGCAAAGGGAATGAGATACAGGAAACTGTCTGGTAGCAAAACACCAGGAGGTACACAGAGAAAAAAGGAAAACAAACACTTAAAAGAAAAAGGAAATCCTTCCCTGACATAAAACATAGAAAAAGACTTCTACAAATTTGTTTTAAAAACTGAATCTCCCTATCTTGTTCAGACTGAAGCTACTCACAGGCCCACTCCCACTACTAATTATCATGGGAGCATCAACCTGTTCCATTTCGTAACTGACCCTTGTGGTCCCCCTGCTTTTTGACTAAGTACAAATAATGCTTGATTCTTTGGACTAATGGAAGGAAGCAATGATACACAGAAATCTCAAATCATGGAAAGTGTATTTGACTTGGTGTCAGAGATTCAGAGTGTAGTGATACCATTTACTATGAGTGACCTAGAGGTACTACTCAGTTCACAAATCTGTAAAGTGAGAGAGTTTGAACTAGATGGCCTCTTTAAGATCTCTTCCAATTTTTATATTGTATTTTGTCTCTCTATAGAATGCAAAGGTACACATTCACATAGAAATAGACAACCCATTATCATGCACATGCAAACATGCACACACATATGCAAAAAAAAACATATACACTCCTTTTGCTTTCTTGTCAGTAACCTAAGAACTAATTGGTGAAGAAAGGGACAAGGCTACAGAAAGTTTATCGTTAGTTCTATTTGCAATCATTCTCTTGAGGGCATTTTATGATCACGTAGTGTCCCAAGTCTTCTGAAAATATGAACTCAAATTAATTCTGTAATGGCTTGGCCTAACAGAGCTTCATTTCTGATTTTCAGTGGTAGCTGGTACCAGTAAGTTCCTCAGATGAACATTACATTGGCACTTGGTCCATAATGGTAACTAGGTGCCAGTTGGTGAGCTAGCCTGGATATTTCCAGCATCCCATTACTTTAGAATGATAGCACTGACTGAAGCAGGGACCATCTTGTGTTCTCCCTTTCATTCTGTCAGTGCTGGAAATGAATCCAATGACTTGGCTTCTGTTTTAATTTCTGGGCTGCATCTTCCAAGTGGCAATCCTTTTTGCCTTCTAATTGAATCAGGCATAGAGTTTGGGATTGAACGTTTGGAAGCTGGAAGGACTTTATTTTAAATAGCAATTGTAAACTCTCAAAAAGAGATTTTGCAAGGTTTGATATGAGCTTTCATCATATTAGAGAAGCTCTTCTGATAGGATGAACTTGGACTTAATATAGAAATGGTGGAGAGCTGACACATGTCCATGAAGGTGATAGACCCTCCTCACCATATCTTAAAGATGAGATTCCTTGCAAAGGAGTTCCAGGAAAATATTGATAAATTTAAGGATCAAAAAGAAAAAGTTATTTGAAGTCTATGACCTTAGACTTCATTTATACATGCAAATGTAAAGTCAAGTCAGTCAACAAGTCAATAAGTCAAGTCAGTTTGTATTTGTTAGCCAGACACTATGCTAAGCTCTGAGGATACAAAAACAAAATAAGTAAATAAACAAAGAATGAATGAATGAATAAGCAAATAAACAAACAAACGAATGAATAAATAAACAAATAAATTAGTAATTTCTGCCCTCAATTAAATGGAATGGGTTGGGAGAAGACTGGAAGTAGAACAAGATGCAAACAACTATGTAAAAATGAGATATGTTAACAGGAGGCATTGTCTTTTTTTTTTTTTTGCTGAGGCAATTGGAGTTAAGTAACTTACCCAGGGTCACACAGCTAGGAAGTATTAAGTGTCTGAGGCCAGATTTTGAACTCAGATCCTCCTGACTTTAGGGCTGGTGCTCTATCTACTGAGCCACCTAACTGCTCCAGGAGGCATTAAGTCTTAAAAGAAGTATGAAGGGATTCTTGCAAAAAAAAAAAAAAAGTGGTATATTGTCTAATACCTGTAAGAACCTGTAAAATCAGGAAGCAATAAAGATGAAGGTTTTAAAAGTCAAATAGAAGATTTCATTTTTTGTACTGTATAATAGAGAAGGCACTGGAATTAGAGTCAGGAATTAAATTCAATTTATTGTTTGTCCATTTTTTTTCCTTTTGTCCTTCATTTTCAAAGAGGATCAATGGCATCATGGATGATGTCCTGATTGGTGCATAAATTGGATTTGAAATCAAAGTCCAGTGGCAAGACAAAAGTCAAGAAGACTGGCAATGGCCCAGGATGCAGTGGATGACCTTGCTGTCTGCAGTGTTTGTCTACACTCTAAGTGTTCTACAGCACCTGCTTCAGCCAACTTCATGATCGTTGGAACAAGTTGTTCTCATCTGCTCATTCTATTGGGAAAAGTCTTCACATGCTTGGGGTAGACACTCCTAACTCACTGATGAGCTTGAGGCTTGTCAGTTGTCCTCGACTTGATTCTGCCTAGATGGTTTTTCTGTCATGTGACCACTGAGCATACTATGGCTTCTTGGAGTCACAGGTGAGAACTGAGTGCCAGATAGCTATGAAAAGGTGGCTGAACCACTCCGAAAAGACCTTGGCAAGATTTTGCACTAGAGCCTTGCACTAGAGGTACTGGTCCTCTTCGAACACTCCAAACATCTTGATTCAAGTATTAACTAGATTCAAGTACTGAGTAGGTGGGTGAATAATATTAGATAAGGCTTCTTCAAGGATCAGAGTAAATGAGGGAATGTTGCAGCAGAGAAGCCTTGAACTGGAAGGACGCCTCATTAGCAAAAAGGAACAGAAAAGGGAGGAAGGTATATGAAGAGGAAGGCAGTTAGATTTCTGCTTAAAAGCTTCTTCTGAACTAGATGTGAAAGCAGCTTTCTTCTCTATCAGACTTTGCAAAAAAATATACTAATTACCTATCAAAGGATAGCATCCTGTCACTAGAAAAGGCTGGAGATATATTACAAAAAAATAAAGCCTCACTAAAGAGCTCCCATTGAGTGAGATTGTCATAATGTTAAATAAGAGTGCAAAGAGTCAGCCATAAAGCCTAGCACTAGATTGACAGAAGACTGATGGCTTTGCTTTTAGTAAATATTGAGGGTAAGATAAACTTTTTAATGAATTGCCAAGAATTTATCATGTATGATTCTATTTCTGTCAGAATTAACTAATAACTATGCATGCACAAAACACAGGGAGAAAAAATGTTCCTTGAAAGAATGTAAGAAGTGTTCTAAAGTAGACTTTAAAAAAACTGAAAGAAAAGAAAGTGAGAAATTTTACACTGAGTCAGAAAGTTGGAAGATGGAAGAATGTGATACAGAAGACAAAGGGAAGGAGGAGAAATTCTAATCATTTGAAGCTTTACATGGAGCTGAGAACTTGGAGGAAGAAGAGGCTTCTTAAACTCCAGGGAATAATGATTTGGATTTAAGAGTGCCACCAGGAGAGTGACTATTCTATGACAGCCAAAGGGAAAAAAGACAAGTATTATGGTAGGTGACAGCTGATATATGGCAAGGTAGTCATATATCAACCTTCCATGAATAATAGAGATTTGTTATTTTTCTGGGGCATGTATCTGGGACATAACTAAAAATTTCCTAAGTGTTGTAGAACCACTACCCATGTCTAGTGATTCAAGTGGAGACAAATGTTACTAGGCAAAGGAACCTAAAAGGCTTTATTGGAGATCATGCAGTTCTGGGAGAGATGCAGTGAAGGAAGATATCTAGACGATAGGTGCAACAAAAAAGCACTCTATGTTGGAGCAAGAAGAGATAGGATCATTGCTTAGGATAGGTGAGACAATGATAATGAAAAAGCAGAAAAGGCAGATCAACTGAATTTGCTTCCTTTTAAAACAAAACCAAAATAAACTCCATTTATCTAGTAATTACTATGTGCTACTATCAGGCAGCCAGATGGCTCAGTGGGATTGTAATCAAGAAGACCCCAGTTCAAATACAGCTCAGACACTTACCAACTGTGTGACTCTGAACAAGTCACTTAATCCTATTTTCCTTTATCCACCCGGGAAGGAAATGGCAAACCACTCCATTATCTTTGCCAAGAAAACCCCATAAACAGTATGATCCACAGAATCATGAAGAGTTGGACACAAGAACAACAAATATGGCAGGTGCTGTGCTAAGCATTTTTCACAGATATTATCTCCTTTATCCTCCCAACAACCATGGGAAGTAGATGCTATTATTGTCCAAATCACACATCTAGTACGCATTTGAGGCTGGGTTTAAAAATCAGATCTTTCTGACTCCAGGGCCAGCTTAATCCACTGAGCCCTTTCACTAATATGTGGAAGGCACTTAATAAATGATTTGCTGACTTGACTTGACAGCAAGTGAATGAACAGTGTAAATATGATAGGGGTAACAAAATTAATGTGGTCTTAGACCACATTAAGAGAGGTGATTCTAAAATAAATGAGGGAATGGTCCTGCCATACTCTGTCCTGGCCAGACCCCATCTGGAATATTGTGTTCACCTTTAGGTGCCACATCTTAGAAAAGACCAGATTAAGCTGGAGAGCATACAGTGGAGCTGGATTAAGATCATGGTAGATACCTTCCAGATTGGTTGAATGAGGGTGACCAAAATTTTTAAAATTCTAAAGACACACTATCCTAGGATCATTTGGAGGAACTGGTCTTAGAAGAAAAGACTTAGTGAGAACATGACAGCTCTCTTCAAGCAATGGTAGAATTGTAATATTGAAGATGTATCAAATTTGTTCTTCCTGATTCCATAGGAAAAAAAGGGCAATGGAATTGCACACAGAGAGATTTCAGTTCATTAAGTTCATAAATTTGCAGATTCATTACTATTTGAGAACTTAATGAAAAGTATCATAAATAAGTGACTAGTTCTGCAAATTAAAGGGGAAAGTAAGCATCATGATAGTTATCTTAATTGTGAGGTCTAACCTTATTACTTGGTAATAATTCTATCATTTGATAGGGTATTAGAACTGAAATTAGAAAATCCTAAATTTGCATCCTGCCAATCAGGGTTCAAACTGAGAAACTTTATTAGCTATATTGTGTGACTCTGGACAAGTCACTTAGTGAGTCTCAGTTTTCTCATCTATAAAAAGAGCTTAATAATAGTATTTATCTCACAGGGCAAGGCAGATAGGCAGCACAGTGGACAGGGTGCTGGGCCTGAAGTCAGAAAGATTCATCTTTGTGAGTCCAAATCCGACTTCAGAGACTTATCAGCTGTGTGACCCTTGGTGAGCCACTTAACCCTGTTTGCCTCAGTTAGTGAGCTAGAGAAGAAAATGGCAAACCAGTCCTGTATTCTTGCCCAAAAAAACTCCAAAGTGGGTCACAAAGAATGGGGCATGACTGAACTACAACCGCACTGGGTTGCTATAATAATAACAGACATATGTCTGTAATTATTATGATTACTTCACATCCTGATATTCTGTATACTTGCTGGTCGGCATTCCCAAAATATTCTTGCTCTTTTTCTTAAACATTCTAATGATGTCCCATTTTGAATGTACTAAAGCTGATGGATCCACAGGGTTTTGCTCTTGCTTATTCTAATTAGAAGTAGACCTGAACCAACACTGGCCTCTGAAGGTCACATGTTTTCCCCAGGATCCTAGTATTCAGTGAGCAGTTTGGAATGAAAGGCTATTGATGGGCAAGCAAGGCCTCTGGATGTCTTTGCCAAGAGCTGACTCAGCTCTTGTGAGATATTTGGCAGTCACATTTCAGACTTCCTCAGGGAAAGTGTAAATCTGATCATTAATGTTATAAACACTAACCAAGAGGAGGTTGTCATCCATTTAGAGTGCATTGTGTTGGACTCATTATTAAATTAATTAGACCAGTTTTTATTACAGATTCATAGGAACACAAGGTTGGAAGGGACCATAGAAAAGTTCTAATCCATCTGGCTCCAGATAAGAAAATTGAGGCCCAAGGAAATTACTTACTCAGGTTAATGAATTAGTGGCAGAGACAGGTCTAAAAGTAATAGCTTACATTTAGGTAGCATTGGACAATAATATTTATTACATCATCTGATCTTCCTAAAATCCCTGTGAAGAAGACAAGAAAAATATATTAACCTCATTATATAGAAAAGAAACTATGTTTAAACAGGTAATGTCAGCTACACAAAGCCACAGTAGATGTCAAGGTAAGCTTTGAAATAACAAGATTATGTGATGATCAACAGAAATAGGCTTGGCTCTTTTCAACAATGAAATGATTCAAGGCAATTCCAACAGACTTGGGATGGAGAGAGGTCATTGGCATCCAGATGTGGATCAAAGCATATTATTTCCATCTTTTATTGTTGTTGTTGTATTGAGAAAATAAAATAAGAAAAAAAGAAGAAAGAATGGAAGGAAGGAAGAAAGAAAGGAAGAAAGAAAGAAAAAGAAACAAAAGAAAGAAAAAAAGAAAGGAAGGAAGGAAGAAAGAAAGAAAGAAAGAAAAGGAAGAAGAAAGAAAGAAAGGAAGAGAAGGAAGGAAGGAAGGAAGGAAGAAAAGGAAGGAAGGAGGGAAGGAAGGAAAGAGGGAGGGAGGGAGGGAGGAAAAGAGGGATGGAGGAAAGAAAAGAAAACCACTGTGGTGTCCATATTGGAAGAATACTGAATTTGAAGTTAAAGGACCTGAGTTCAAGTTCCAATTCTGGTGCTACAAGCTGGATTTGGAGTCAACAAAATCCAAGCTCAAGTTTGGCCTCAGACACTAATGTGGTATATAACGCTAGACAAGTCATGTAATTCTGTCTGAGAAAGTCTCTTCATCTGTAAAGTGGGGATGAGAATAATACTGCAGTTCTCCCTTCTACATCACGGGGAGTTAGGGGTACAGGAACACAATAAACTAGAAAATCCTCATAAAATTTCATGGCCCTCCCTTCATACCAGAAAAGAAGTCTGAATTTTTTCTTTACTTTTATGAGATGTTTGTACTATTTAATTGTAAAATGTGGGTATTATTTATGATATTAAAAGATAAAATATGGTGATATTATACAACATAATACATATGTTTTATGCATTTCTTAGTTTCTAAATTTTTTCTGTGTCATCCACTGGCCTTCATGCATCATCTTGGCTTCTACGAAATTCCTCAAAATTTCTGATTTAATGTCTTATGCTGACTTGTGATATATCAAAAACCCAATGGGGAAAGTCAAGATATGCAAGGTATAACTATAATACTTAACCTCCCAGAGGTTTTTTGAGTATAAAATGAGATAATCGTTGAAAAGCATTTTGTAAATTATACAGTGCAATATCAAAGACTAACTATTATTATTATGAGTTAGCTATTATTTATTAGCTGTGTGATCTTCGGCAAGTTATTTCTCTTTTTTTGATCCCAGTTTTCTCAAGTATAAAATTAGATATTTAGATTAAATGACCTCTGAAGTATGTCCCAATTTAAAATTTCTAATTCTATTATTTCTTGCCTCCCTATTCTTTATTATTAATATTATTAATAATTATTAATATTAATATATTAATGTTACTAATACTTTATTATTAGTTAGCAACTTATATTAATTTCTTATTTTCCTTTGGCAATTTTTTATAAGATTAAAACTCAGAGACATGTGACTATATACCTGAGTGACTATATAACTTTGTTTTTAAATTTTCATTTTTATTCTAAACTTTAATAAACAGCTAAAAATGAACATTTGCATATAAAAAGTAGAACAGAAAAAATGGATTATATTGCTCTTTGATCTTCATGGTATACTTTTATTCTTCTCCTAGTTCTAAAGGCTTTATACAGAACTGCCTTCTCACTGTTCTCTTTGAGATGCTTTTTGATCATTAAAACTGTACTTGATTCCCTATTTTTCCTTCAATAATATGAAACTAGTAACTTAAAACCATTGTTTTCTAGTGGAAAAAGCCATAGATTTATAATAAAAAAATAGATAATAGATTCAAATCTCACTTCTACTATTTACTTTCTTTGTGACTGAGGTAAGAATGGGAAAAAAAAGTGTTTATTAACCACTTATTATGTGCTAGGTACTGTGTTATGTGTTTTATAAATGTCTCTGTCTGTACTCCATAGTTGCTACTTAACCTCCATGGGGCTCATTTTTTCTAGATGTCAAATGAAAGTGCTAGACTAGATGACTTCTAAAGTCTCCTTCAATTTTAAATCTATAATTCTATGGTCTTTTAAGTGTACATATCCTAAATTCTATCAATCACTCTATTTCATGGCTTGTGACTCATTTGGCAAATCTGCCAGATCATGTTATAGTACACTTTGTTCCTCTCAACTTTTTAACTTTGGCATTGGTTTCCCCAGAGAAAGAAAAAAAAATATAAGAAGATGTTTGAAGCTAAAGGACAAAAAAATTAAACAAACAAGTCATACTAGGGATTCCTGTCTAACCCTTACTCTATGCATTATGGATGGTCAAATTGGTTAAATCTCAGAAATTCTCCATAAGAAACTTGTCCCAATTCATTTGAACAATTTGGGAGCTATCATTCAGGAAACTAACCCTTATGGAAATGAGACCCAATAATTCACTCTGCAGGTGCTGCAGTTCCAAACTGCTCAGCAGCCATGGCTCCTAGACACTTGGGAAAGAAAATTCTCCCCACTCATGTTTTTGACACCCTCAAATGTCTGTAGAAGAAATGGATACACAGGGGTAGTTAGATAGTATAATATACAGAGCACCAGCTCTGGAGTCAGGAGGATCTGAGTTTAAATCCATTCTCAGACACTGGGCAAGTCACTTAACTAAGATTGCAGAAAAAAAAGAAAGAAAGGAGGGAAGGAAGGAAAGAAGGAAGGAAGGAAAGAAGGAAGGAAGGAAGAAAGGAAGAAGAATAATGTTGTTGTCACCCTTAAGGATAATCTGACCTTTTCATCCTCTCTGTACCACAGTGACTGGCACATAGTAAGTACCTAATAAATGTTTATTGAATTTAATTAAATTGTAATTAAATTAAATTGTGTGATCTTCAGGAGTGTGCTGGTAAATGTATAACAATCAGCTTTCTAGAAGGAAAAAAAAAACTTACTGGGGAAATAGTTTTAAGTTTAATCAGAATTATTAGCATTTTCTCCATCACTTTCTTTATTATAGTTGATAAAACAATCAGGCCCTGATTTGGAATATTTGTCATCTTCTGAATTATAAATTAAACAATTTGTTCTCATAAACCCATCTAAGCTGGTCAGCCAGTCCCTGGTTTCCTCTTATTAGGATGTGAACTTCTTGAGAGCAGAAGCAATTTTGTCTATTTGCTTTCACAGTGCTTAGTACATAGTGAAAACACTTCTTAAATGTGTGTTTTATCTTCATTCATTTATCCCGGAGAACAAATGGAATAAATAAAGGAATACTTGATTTTCATAGGACCAAGGGATCATTTGTAAGAATTATTTGGATGCTCATTCCTTCCATCCATAGAAGAAAAGAACACAAAGAATTTCCTCTTTAGATGTAAGCATAAGTGAGAAGGTGAATAGTGTCCTGGAGTAGTTTTGTGTCAGTCTCATTGTATTTCCAAATCATCAATAAGCCACTCACTGCTATTTTTATAATTGCTTTAAAAAAATCTGTACAGCTAAATGCTTTATCTATACTTTGAACATCTCTATCCTGGAAAATGTTTTTTTAAAAAAAAAAAAAAAAAAAAAAAAGCTTCCAAAATTGGGGCAGCTAGGTGGTGCAGTGGATAGAGCACCAGCCCTGAAGTCAGGAGGTCCTGAGTTCAAATTTGGCCTCAGACACTTAACACTTCCTGGCTGTGTGACCCTGTGCAAGCCATTTAACCCCAATTGTCTCAGCAGAAAAAAAAAGCTTCCAAAATAAAATTAAAGTTTGTTCTAAGATATCCATAGTGTATTTGTTGTTTTAACTCAAGGTTACTTTCCCCTTCCCTAGTGTATAGAATATTTCCAAGATGTTTCTTCCCACTATCACTTGGTCTGTGATCAGGAAATATAAATTCCTTTTAATATTAATCAACAGCAAAAGAAGTCTGCTCAGGCAAGGTAGGTTTTTTTAAATTATTATTAAATATTCAATGCTTTATGAAGTTAAGCTAGCTCTCATACTTTAGCCTTTTCCAAAGGGTCTAGCCATTGCTTCCTTTGGTTAGCATTGCAACTGAAAGTTGATTGCACGACTTTTTTTATCTAGGAAACAATTTCTTATCATGAGAAAGAGAGTAAAATGTTTACAATGATAAAAGCAAAGCTTTGGTCTGGGTTATCCAGTTAAACTACAAGTAAACATGAGCACTCAATACCTATCATTAGGTGTAATAGAAATGTAGAGACGAGAAAGTTTAGCCCACAGTAATTCACATGAATAATATGACACCACTAAATTAAAAATTCATAGGCTAACACTACATCACTTTATTAAAGTTCTTTTGTTTCTTCTTACAAAGAGCAAAAAAATAAATAAATTGTATTTGAGGATTTAACTTATTTATAGAATTATAAGATTATAGATTAGAAGGGACCTAAGAGGTCATCCAATCCAACTCTTACCAAAGTAATGAATTCTATTCACAATACACCCAGTAAGCAGTGACTCATTTTCTCTGTTTGAAAATCTTCATTGAAGAATTCATGGTTCTCTAAGGTATCACTTTCCACTTTTGGACAACTCTTAAGATAAAGTTCTTCCTCATATTAAATCAAATATTTCCCTGTAAATTCTACACACTGGTCCTTGTCTTAATCCTTATAATAACTAGGAACAAGACCAATCTCTCCTCTACATGACAGACATTGATTATTAATATGAGAATAACCATTTCTCTCACTGGTCCCCCAGCTGCTAGTACCTTTCCCACAAGGTGCCAGACACAGTCATGTGACCCTGCTTGATATTGCAAGCACTGTTTCATCAAGAACATATTTTTTATTCTTTCTGCAACTTCTAAAGACCTTACTAGAGTTCTACAAACCAATGGATAAGTAAGAGTGTTCTACTGACTTTTCCCCAATTGTTCCACTCTATTAATAATGATTGGGACAATGATACTACTTTTGAGAATGTTTGTTGTATCAAAGCATACAAGTGATAACAGGGTGGAAACTTTGTTTCAACCCTTTTGGAATTATCTGAGATGTGCACAAGAAGGTTATCTAACTGTTGCCACTAATGTGAGAGATTACAAGTCCCAGACTCACCACTTAAAACTTAATTTTGAAATTACTCTGCTGCTTGAGGCAAGAAGTCTCAAGTGAATCTACTTCAGAAGCTTCTGAATACATGTCACATGTCACTATCCCATTGTTAAAGTTTGCATGATTCCTTTATGTCAGTCATTATGAAAGTTATCTATGTTAAGTAGATATCATAAGAATATTATTGTTGTATAATATCAGTCTAAGTGAGTAGAGTTGCCACACATTGTACAGCTTGTACCATCTGTCTAGCATCTTCACCAACTGGTTCAACCTCGGGGTATATGCTGGAGAAAAGAAAAGGAATTACTGCATCTGTTTCTCAATTCTCATTCATTCATTTATTTCTTCAATAAAGACTTATAAAGTACCCCCTCTTTGCAATTCACTGCATTAGATTGTAGAGAATTTTTTTTAAAAGAAAATATATTTCCTTCCCTCAAGGGCCATCTGTTCTAGTAAAGAAAAAATAAGAACAATACACAAATAACTATAATTCAAATCATAATATAATAAATATCTTCAAAGCGGAAAGAGCAATATGAAAGATACAGGGAAGATGAGATCACTTGGGATCACATATCTTGAATCAGAAAAGTTTCTTAGAAACTATGGGATTAAGCTCCCCTGTTTTATAGATGAAGAAATATTATCTCTTTGAATAGATTCTTACAACAGCCCTGTGAGTTAGGTGCTATTATTATCCCCATTTTACAGTTGAGGAAACTGAGGCAAATGGGTTAAGTGATTATTTTTTTTGCTGAGGCAATTGGGGTTAAGTGACTTGCCCAAGGTCACACAGCTAGGAAGTGTTAAGTGTCTGAGGCCAGATTTGAACTGAGGTCTTCCTGACTTCAGGGCTGGTGCTCTATCCACTGCACCACCTAGCTGCCCCTGGGTTAAGTGATTTCCTTAGGATCACATAGCTGGTGTCTTTGGTCAAATTTGAATTCAAGTCTTCTTGACTCCAGGCCCACTTCAACCATTGCATTACTTTAACCATTGTACTACTTTGTAGCTCTGAAAAAAAAAAAATAGATTTAGAGACTCTTCATGACCTTGGGCAAATCAGTCAATGACTTTAAGCCTCAGTTCCTCATATGTAAAATGAAGGAGTTGGGATGGTCTCTAAAATCTCTTCCTGTTCTAAATCTATGATCCTATGAAAGATGAGGTGCAAGCCTAAATTGGTATGATTACTATAGCAGAGGAAAGGAAAGAATGGAAATCTTAGAGGTCAGAGCAACAGGATTCAGTAATTGATGGGACCTAGGAGATGAGGGCAGTTAGGTGGCATCAAAATGCACAGAGTTAGGGTCTGGAGGCAGGAAGACTTATCTCCCTTAGTTCAAATCTGACATCAGACACTTGCTAGCTGTTTGCCCCAATTTCCTCACCTATGAAATCAGATGGAGAAGGAAATGGCAAACCACTCTAGTACTTTTAACAAGAAAACCCCCATTTGGGGTTACAAAGAGTCAGGCATGATCGAAAAACAACTAAACAACAATATCAACAATAGAGGAAGAAAGGAATGGAAAGTCTAAGATTGTACTGGCTGCACCACAAAAAAGAAAAGAGAATTAACAATGTCAGCTCTGGAACTCCTCTGCTCATGCTGTCCTGATTAGTGAGTACCCCAAATGGTCTACTACTTTAAATCTGGATGTTCCCACTCATGATCCACATTACTCCCATTAATTTTCTTACTATTGGACCAGCCAAGCACATTTCCTCCCTGCCTTTCCAGATCTAGTGTCACATTAATCAACAAGCATTTATTAAGTTCCTGATGTGCTCCAGGTACTGGTAAAAGAAATGCAAAAGCAAGAGTTCCTCAAATAACTTATAAATCAGTAATGACATTGCCACCAGAAAGCATAGGATCAAAATACTTCTATATGCTTCCACTCACCATCATACTTTCTAAGGATTGAAGAATAGAAGTTTTGAATTTTGAATTTTGAATAGTAGAAGAATTGAAGAAGTCTGTGGTCAGAAAACTGAAGGTTATGGCTAGAGACTCCACTTTGTAAAAGTAAAGTAATGAAAAGAAATAGAGAAATGAGATGATTCCTGAACAAGGAACAATGTCAAAGGAAGGACTTTTTTATGATAGAGAAGAATGGGTATGTTAATTAATCAACAGAAAGGGAGAAATTAAAACTAGAATTGGAAAGAGGGTAAGAGATCAAGAGCATAGGTACAGAAGTTAGTCTTAGAAAGAAGAGCCACCTCTTCCTCTAAGATCAGAGAGATAAAGGTTGATGGTACTTTATAGATGTATGTATTTATAAGTGTTAATATATGGAAGAGGGGAATTGAGAAAACTCTAATTGTATAACCTTGATTTTTACCATAAAATAAGAGATAAAATCATTCACTGAATAAGGGGAATGAGTTATCACATTATCACCTTCTTAAAGCTAAGTTTACCCACTTTAAAATCAGATTCTTTCCACCTTGAAATTTGATATGACTGAACAGATTTACAGCATCCTCTTCCTCCATGGGACCCTCCTTAATGGTTGGCAAGTGCTGGGGAAAGTGACAATGAAACTAGTTTAATCTGGAGTCTATCTCTACATGGCATACATAACTGTGATCTATTGGAGTTGGGTCTAAAGAGTGCCATGGTGAGCTGAAGCCTAATAAATTATCACTCTCCATAGTAAAGTGACTGAGTACAATGATTTTTCAGTGTCTCCTTTGACTCCCACAGGCATCATCAATTCTGGGTTGCTTTAATCCCTCAACTCTAGGAAGGACAGCACAGACAAGCTTAGTCAAGAGAAGGATTCCAAATGGAACTAGTACTCCCTTAAACTGTTTTTTGCAGAATCATAGAACCAAAGAATTTTAGAGCTTTTAAAAGGGTCCTTAGCAAGCACCCAATTCAAAGATTCTAAAGCAATTTACCTTGGCAGATAATTTCATTTTCAACACAATTTCAGCAGAACTTGAACAGTAAAATACTTTAAATTAATTTTTTTAAATGTTTGCTTTTAAAGCTTCTAAACAATGTATGACAGAATTTTTTAATACTGTATTTAATGTGTGAGGTTTCACATGTGTCTTGAGGAAGAGTGGCCTAGAAGTCAAGAGTTAGATTCAAATCTTGCCTCTGATACTATTGGCTGTGTCAACTGTAGCAAGTCATGCCCTCTCAATGCTCTAGTCAGTTCCCTAATACTACATAGTAAGTCGATGCTGACTTGCATTGGAAAAAGGAGTTTTATCATTTGGTCAAAGTTCCAGCCCCCATTTCTATGTAATATTAGAGGTCCTTAGAGAAGGAGAAGAAAGAGAAAGAAAAAGAGAGAAAGAGAGAGAGAGAGAGAAAGAAGAAAGAAAGAAAAAAAGAAAGAAAGAAAGAAAGAGAAAGAAAGAAAGAAAGAAAGAAAGAAAGAAAGAAAGAAAGAAAGAAAGAAAGAAAGAAAGAAAGAAAGAAAGAAAGGGAGGAAAGAAGGAAAGGAGGAGGGAAGGAGGGAAGGAGGAAAGGAGGGAGGGAGGAAGGAAGGGAGGGAGGAAGGAAGGGAGGAAGGAAGGGAGGAAGGAAGGGAGAAAGGGAGGGAGGGAAGGGAGGGAGGGAGGAAGGGAAGGAGAGAAAGAAGAAAGAAAGAGGGAAGGAAGGAGGGAGGGAGAAAAGGGAGGAAAGAAGGAAAGAAGGAAGGAAGGAAGGAAGAAAAGAAAGAAGGGAGAAAGGGAAGGAGGGAGGAAGGAAAAACAACACCGAGAATGAATCTCCATTTTTTTCTTTCAAACTTGACTTTTATTTCTAACTCATTGAGAGAATCTGTTATTATGTATCACATCATATCCATCAGGTTGATTTATAAAACAGGAAAGGAAAAATAATAAATGTTGAAGAGGATATGGAAAATAGGGACACTACTGCATTGTTGGTGGAGTTGTGAAGTGATTCTGAAGAGCAATTTGTAACTATGCTCAAAGGGTAATCAAATTGTATATCCTTTAATCCAGTAATACCACTGCTAGGTCTGTAACCTAAAGATATCATAAAAAAGAGAAAAGGACCTGCATGTACAAAAATATTTGTAGTAGCTTTTTTTTTATGGTGGCAAAGAACTAGAAATGAGGGGATGCCCATGAATTGGGGGGATGGCTGAACAATTTGTAGCATATGAATGTAATGGAGTACTATTGTGATATAAGAAATGATGAGCAGGCAAATTTCAGAAAAGCCAAGAAAGACTTGCATGAACTGCTGGGTGAAGTGAGTAGAATCAAGAGAATATTGTACAGAGTAACAGCAGCATTATGTGGATGATCAACTTTGATAGACTTTGCTCTTTCCAGCAATACAATGATATAAGACAATCCAAAAAAAAAAAAAAAACCAAAAAACAAAAAACAAAAAACTAATGATGGAAAATGCTATCTACATCCAGAAAAAGAACTGATAGTCTGAATGCAGATCAAAGCACTTTATATTTTTTTCATTTTTTTCCGTTTGCAAACTGTTTCTTCTCTCACAACATGACTAATATGGAAATAGATTTTATATGATTGCATATATGTAATCTATTTCAAATTGTTTACCATTTTAGGGAGGGAAGAGGCTAGGGAAAGGGAGAAATTTGTACCTCAAATTTTATTTAAAATTAATATTAAGATCCAACCATTCTGAAGAGCAATCTGGAACTATGTCCAAAGGGCTATTCAACTGTGCATAACTTATGGGAAACAGTGTCACTACTGGGTCTGTATCCCAAGGAAATCATAAAGAAGGGGAAAGGACCCACATGTGCAAAACTGTTTTTAACAGTTCTTTTTGAGGTAACAAAGAATTGGGAAATGAATAGATGCCTAGCAATTAGGGAATGGCTGAATAAATTGTGGTAAATGAAAATAATGGAATATTATTGTTGTGTAAAAAAAATGAACAAGCTGATTTTAGAAAGGTCTGGAAAAATTTACATGAACTGATGCTGAGCAAAACAAGCAGTTCCAAGAATACACTGTATACAATAATTGCACAATAGGTGTGATGATCAATTTGGTTCTTCTCAGTGGTTCAGTGATTCAAAGCAATCTCAATAGACTTTGGACAGAAAATGCCATTTGCATACAGAAAAAGAACTATAGAGATTGAATGTAAATCAGTATTTTTTTTCTGTTTTTTTTTTCTTCTCCCATGGTTTTTCCCTTCTCTGATTTTTCTCTCCCAACATAATTCATAAGACAAGGTATATTAAAAATAAATGAATGAATTTTAAAATTTGTCTTTACATATAACTAGAAAAAATAAAATATAATAAAAATATTTTTAAAAAAGAACAGCAGTTATTATTCTCCCCAACTAGCCTTCGCCAGAGGTAATATAAGAGAACAGGAATGCACGATAATATGTGAATGAAGGAAAAATACCAAACCTGTTTTCAGAAGTTCACTTATAGGAAGAGATAGATAGCTTGTTGTTCAGTCATTTCAATCATGTCTGACTCTTCATGACTCCATTTGGGGTTTTCTTGGCAAAAATACTGGAGTGATTTGCCATTTCTTTCTGCAACCCATTTCACAGATAAGGAAATTGAGGCAAATAGGACTGTGACTTGCCCAGCATCACCCAGATACTAAGTGTTTGAGGTCAGATTTGAACTCTGTAATAGAAGTCTTCCTGACATGGTACTTTATTCACTGCACTACCTAGCTGTCCTAGATTGGCTATTGATAATACAATACATCTGAGGGGATGTCTTCCCTTTAGATTCTCTCCCCTGATAGCTTAAGAGAGGCCTTCTTGAAATACCTGCTTAAAAAACCATATATGCAGAACAGAACCTGGAACCACTGAACCAGTAAAGGGCAGAATCCTGAAGAGATCCAACGACAAAAAAGTTAAGGGCTTGGGAAATAATCAATTGAAAGTAACGGATACACCTTTGGGACAGAAATTCTTTTGTCTTTGTATCCTGAAGCCTGGTATAATGTCTTTCTTGGAGCAATAAATATTCATTGACTTGGATAGTTCAGTGGAGGTGCCACAAACATAAGGGAAAAATCTTCTCTGAACTCTATAGACCACATCTTTTCTGATGAAAAGTTTTAGCCTCCAGTAGGGCAACTGAAAATAGCCTCAAGGGAGGATGCAAGGGCATCTCTTTCCTAGTTCAAGGTCTGGAATTGTGTGGGCAACAATTAAGAATAGGAGGGATCAGCCTTTGGTTCCCTCTGTTTCTTTTGAGTCCCACCCTCCTTGCCATCCTCTTGCCTCCAGCAACTTGCTAGTGCCCAGCAACAGCTTTGACTATAAAAAGCTTTGAAGCATGAAGACGTAGACTTTCCCCAGAATCCTTTGTGTATGGACTCCCCAGCTGCAGCTATAATACATCTGGGTGCATTGTGGAACCATGAGTCCATGGACACAGCTTGAGAAGCATTGACCCAGTCCAAATGCCTCATTTTCTATATAGACAAACCCTTATCAGTAAAATGGGAATGTTGAGAAAAGGGAAGGAGGTTGAATAAGGTGCCTCCCTGTTTTAAATATTATTCTTTTTTAAAATTTTTTATTTATTCTAAATTTATGAAATGAAACAAGTATTTCCATAACAAAGTATAATAAAAAAGGTAATTGACATGAAACTGCAAATCTATTATGTGAAACTTTCTATTCCTTCTAAACGTATAATAGTTATATTTAAATAATATGAGTAATAAATAAATAGTATATTTAACTGTAATTCTTATGACATAGTCACATAGCTAATTCATGAATGAACAAATGGCATAATACTTAGAATACAGTAGGAGCTTAATAAGTATTTCTTGATTAAATAAAAGCATAAATGAAGACCTCAAAAAGCCTTTTTAAAGAGTGCTTGCTTTCTTTATTGCAGAGGTAAGAAACTAAGATTGTGTAGCATTGTATGTATTAACAGATTTGGTTGGTGTACAGATTAGTTAGTTTTAGTGAAACTCCTTTTTTTCTTAAGGGTTACAAGTTACATCATTCCATCCCTACCCTCTTCTTTCAGTTTTCATCCTCTAGATTGCTGGAACTTCAGAAATCACATCACCAAGGAATTATTCCTCTCAGTTCTAGAATTTCTCCACTACACCCCAATGTTCTGATTGATCAGTGTAGCAAATTACACATTACATTCAGCTGATGTATTCCCCACGAATAATGATTCCCATCCAATTCTGAAACTTTTACCTCATGCCTGCCCTCCCCTTTAGGAACTTTCCAATCAACAACAATATTGCCATTTCTAGGTATGTTCAGGACTAGCCCCTCTGTTAAGAGGGTTTGCCAAGCCCTTTTGAGGGCTGCTCATCCACCTTTGGTGTCTATCTTTTACCTGACTTTCACTTGTGACTCTGAGAAGCTGTAGCATATGCAGCAGCCACATGCTGGTACCTTCTTGATAGATGTGCTAATCCAGGTTGAGGATAAATGACAGGCTTGAAACCCATCAGTGAGTTAGGGGAACATCTACCCCAAGGATATTAAGACTTTCCCCTATGGCTCTACTTGCCATACTAGTGAGTTCTCAAACTAGCATACACCTCCCACTCCCCTGTGTCTCTTTGCCTCCTCTGATTCAAAAATGTATTCTTTGTGGGCCGAGAATATATGGCTTTTGTGTTTGTATTCTCTGAATTTAGAATAGTGCTTGTTATCCAACAGTCCTTAAAAGATGCTTTTTCAGTCATTCATTCATTTAGAGACTTATATTTGGAAATGCAGGTGATACAAAAACACACACACATACACACACATATATATATATATACATATATATATATATATATACACACATGTTTAAATGTTTAGAGAATGTATATATTTCATCCTGAAGCTAGGCTGTGCAATGAGTGGAGTGCAGGGCCTGGAGTCAAGTCCTGCCTTTGAATTCAAATCCAACCTCAGATTACTTACTAGCTGTGCAACCTGGGATAAGTCATTGAACCGTTTACCTCATTTTTTCATCCATAAAATTATCTGGAGAAGGAAATGACACACCACTTCAGGATCTTTTGCCAAGAAAACCCCAAGATGGGGTCATAAAGAGTCAGATGTGATTGGAATAACTCAACAACAACAAATATTCCCCCCACTAAGAATTGTTTTGAGGGATACAAAAAAATAGAATGTAGAGCTGCTGTCATCAAAGAATTTGCTCTCCTTGGGGAGGTAGGAACAGCTATAAGGGAGTGCTAAGATAGCAGATAAGTAAATAAGAAGTATGCATGTCACAGGCCAGGTACATGCCTACTGAGAAAGTTTAGAGCAAGAGAAAACACCTTATAGCTAGTGGTAAATCTGGGAACAAACCAGAAAGATTAGGTATTAAGCTGAACCTCCAGAGTAGAATTTATATTCATGGTGAGGAGAAGGGCCCAGGAAAAAAGACACAGAGACAAAGCTAATCCCAGAAAGAACAATTAATATCCTTCCTTCCACTTTAAACACATTTCTGGCCTTTCACATAGAAATATGGCCAGCAAAGTCTGAAATGACTTTGCATCACTTTTATACCAATAAGTGGTTGTCCAAAATTTGCTCAAAGAATTCCACTGAGAAATTACATTGAAGAACTCATTGCCTCTTGAGTCAGTTTATTCTATTTTTGAAGACTCTGAATTATTAAGAGCCTGTTCTGAAGGGTAAGCCTAAAATCCGACTTGAAAGATCCAACCACTCAGTTGGTCAATATACATTTATAATACGCCTACTATGTGCTAGATACTGTGTTAAGTACTTTACAGAGATTATTTCATTTAATCCTCTTCATAGCCCAAGTAGAGAAGTATTATTATTGTTTCCATTTTATAGTTGAGGAAATTGGGAAATCAGAAATTAGTGATTAGTACAAGGCATAATTCGAACTCAGAACTTTCTAATTCCAGGCCTACTATACTATCCAGCTTATCACTTAATTGCTATCAAAACCTAAAACCATGAATTTCATTACTATTCTTCTAGTTTCCTATGAATTATTCGACCTCTTCACTGATAGTCGTTTTTCTTGTGATATTTGCTATTCTTTGAAGCACCTGGCACAGTACACTGTTGTGGGCAGATTTCCCACTCTTTCACTTTTGGTTTAAAGCAAATCAAATGAATTTGCACAGTAAAGGCACTGTTTTTATATGGTTATTTATGTAGCTTCCCCCCACATACAACTATGCGTGTCTTTCATTTTAAAATGATCTTATTAAAGTATGCATTCTATAATTAGTTCTATATGGCAACTGTGCTACTACCTATCTCATTGGGTAGTTCTGAGGAGCAAATTGTGGGTCCGACTCTTCATGATCCCATTTGGGTTTTTTTTGGCAGAGATACTGGAGTGGTTTGCCATTTCCTTCTCCCACTCATATTACAGATGAGGAAACTGAGGCACAGAGCGTTAAGTAACTTACCCAGGGTCACACAGCTAGAAAATGTGAGAGGTCTCATTTGAACTCAGATCTTCCTGATTCCAAGCCCATCATTTTATCTGCTGCATCACTTAGGTACTTACAATCAGGAAGCTTTTGATTCAAATGTGTCCTTAGACACTTCCTAACTGTATCTCTTGATCTGTTTGCCTCTGTTTTCTCATTTGTTAAATGGAGATAATAATAGCACCTTTTTCATATGGTTGTTGTGAGGAGCTATCAAATGAGATAATACTTGTAAAGCTTTTAGCACAGTGCCTGCCCCATAATTAGGTGCTTTATAGATGCTTATTCCTTCCTCCCCTTCCCCAGGGATCATGCATTTCTCCTTTTTACTTTCCTCCAAGGGTTTTCTCTCCACCAGTTGCCTCCTACCCTGACCTTACCCATCTAAGCTTATCTTCCATTCCTACTCAGCATGAAGCTTCTATGAAAATCAGGTCCATTCAGCTACTCCCACTCTCCTGCTGCTCATTTATACTTCTATGCTTCCCTTCATGCTGTTCTTCCTACTGGTAATGGTTCAACCTCCGTTTTTCCCAGTTTTCTCAACTGTTAAATGTGGTCACCATAATAGTATCTACCTCCCTGGGTTGTTGAGAGGATCAAGTAAGAATCTTTGTAAAGCACATTTAGCACAGTGCGAGTACATAGAATAATGACCAAATGATTGGATCTTGCAGAGAATCTGATTTTAAACACCCTCAGGAAGAACTTCGTGACAATTAAAAATAGGATGAGCTGCCTAAGGATGCAGTGAGTTTTTCACTGGGATTCTTTAAGCAGAGTTTGGATGACTACTTATCGGTATAAAGGTGAACTGAAAGCTGTTTCAGACTTTGCTGGCCATATTTCTATGTGAAAGGCCAGCAACATGACTAGACCAGTAGGAAAGTTATCAACCATTCTCTCTAGTTCTGCCTCCACATCTTTTTTCCCCAGTTAAAGTAAGATTTAACATTTATTAACTATATGACCAGGATGAAGGCTGTTAACTTCTCCTACTCTCAGTTCCTCAATGAGGGGTTGACCAGAGGGCTTCTAGGGCCACTTCTGCTTCTAAATCTATGACTCTATGACTTTGGCAAAATCCACTATTCTCATGAGGAATAGACAATAATGGAGCCAAGGGCTTCTGCAATATCCAGAAGCTAGAAGCAGAAAAAAGTCTTTAAAACCTCATATGCAAAGGGCCTTTCCTGGGAGCATCAGCAGGACTTATATGCCTCATAGGGTCCAACAGCAGAGTAACATCCGGAAGAGACTATAAGTAAAGAGTAACAACATCCAGGATATTTTATATATCCAACAGGACAGTATCCATCAGTGAGTGTGAATCTAGAAGATAAGGGAGCAGGCTTGGAAGAAGCACTATGACAACATTAAAAGATATTAGCAGCCCTGACCCAATATACAATCATAAGACCATAAATTTAGAACTGAAAGGGAGTTCAGAGGTAGTCTAAATCCATTGTCTTTATTTTATAAATGAGGAAAATGAGTCTCAGAAAAGATTAAATGACTCATTCAAGATTACACTGGTAAGGGATAAAGATAAGATTTGAAAGCAGACTCTTTGACCTCAAATCCAGCATTTTTTTTCTTCTACACTGTTTCTATTTTTATTCAAGTTACCATGCTACATCCCATTTCATTAAATTCTTTGAACTAATTATGTCATCTGGATAACCATTAAAGGTAAACACATTAGTGTAGGCTCATGGTCTTGGTTCTGGTGAATTCAGACCTTTTATTCTTTACAATGGCAGTTCTGTATCAGAATTAGATGAATTATCTCCATTAGGTTCCACAAGCACTCCACTATATCACCAAGTTGGAAAAACTCAATTATACTTGACCCTCAGTGCTTGGTCAGGTTAAAAATGCAGCTATCATTTCAGAGTAATGCAAGAGATTCCCAATGATTAGGAAAGGACATTCTGCTGCATCAGGGGTAGTTAGCTCCTGATTGCCTTTGCTAAAATTTGCACTTAAGTGAGGAAAGGAGCAGTACAACACTCAGTTAACTCACCGACCAAATATAATTGCTGTCATAATTTCCTCACACAAGGAGAGGAAATAGCAGTCATTTCTATGGAGGCCTAATTATTTTTAATTGTTCTTATATTTTATAAAAACAAAATGAAGACTATTAATTTAAAGCTAACAAGAGTAGTGACTCTGGTTAAAACCCAATGACAGAAGCAAGGCAAACTCAGGACTTTTATAAGCACCATAGGTTTCATGAAAAAATGCTACGCTGTATTGATCTAGTGTCCCTTCTCCAGCATGCCATCACTGTTGGCTCTGAATGCTTACAAATAAAATCATTACCCCAGGATTTATCTTTTGAAGCTTCCCAAGCAGTTTCTGATTTAAATGAAGAGTTACTTTTAAAAACCATGAACTAGGAAACTAGGAAAAGATCTGCCAGAGCTTAGAGCTAGAGGGAAAAATCACTTCCACCAGAGGTAAAAGGACAAAGAACACAGAAAGGAGCATCAGTATTCAAGCTTTTGTTATTATTTCTATTGTTTCTGTAGCGTCCTCTTCTAGGGAAGAGGGCTGGTAAGGATGCAACATTCTATTGTTGGCCTGGACTTACAAGAGTGTCCAAGGTTATTATATAGACAGCTGTAAGCACCTATTCTCCATTTCCACAAGACAAAACATTAAAATGCAGCCCAAATTTTACCCTGAAGGTATTAGGTTAAATTTAAGAAAGAATAAAGCAATCATATCTCTTGTCAATCTTTTTACTTTAACATTTCTCATTGCCTCATTGAATACTGAATTTTGTTTGCTTCAATTTATTGTTCAAGGAGCCAAAAGCATCAATAATACATATATGCATATTAATATACAGAAGAAAATAAAAAGTACAGAAGTGAACACAAACAGAGCAATTACTCTATTATTAAACTTAATACATATTTCTTTAAAAAAAATAAAATTAACTGTACCCAACAGAAGTTCACAGTTTCTTATATAAACTTTTTGGTTCTTTGTATATTGAAATGTTTATACTTGATTGTTGTTATGCTTACAATAAAAAATGAATCATGGCATCAATATAGCATAGTGGAAAGGAAGGTATTTCTAGAGACAGAATCTTGCTTTAAATCTCCTGCTGTCTTTCATACTACCCAGATGACCTTGGGTGAAATATTTCCCTTATCTATAAAATGAGAGGGTTGAATTAGATGGAGTAAGGTATCTTACATATCTAAATAAAGTGATGGGAATTTCTCCTTTCAGGACATTTAAAATGAGGATGGATTTGTTATTGGTCTGTAAATGCTTTAAGCAAGACACGTACTGTCCTGGGGAGGGGGAAAAAGGCTCTCAAGGCCCCTCTTAACCACAGGCATATCTCTACTTGGAAGATTTAAATCTTTGTCTGGTTTGTACTTATCTCAGTCCTATGAGGGAAGCAGGTGTGTTTTTCAAGAAATAAATCAATAATAATTCTGGGCCCAATAGCCTAAAGCAAATGATAGCATAACTCCCAACTCTAGAGTTTTAGTCAAATAGAATATGCCCAAAGAATGGTTATCATAGAATCACATCAACCATAACTATAATTCTGATCCCAGCAAAGGCCCTGACTCTTTCTTCTTAATACCTTTAAAAAGCAAGATATATTGAAAAGAATACTGATTGTGGACCCTTACCTTCTTGGACCTCAGTTTCCTCAATTATATAATTAATGAGTTGGACTTCATGGTCTCTGAGCTACTACGCAGCTCTAAACCTAGAAGGTCTTTGGAGAATTCCACATTATCTCTTGTCTGGGATTTTGCCATCCTTGTCTATTCATTGATGGGCACTGAGGTATATCTGAATCCCATGGTTTAAATTCCTCTTTGTAATCAAAGCCCCAGCAGGATAGAAGAAAACAGAAGTGGGAGGAATAGTGGATACAATCCCAGCAAAACCAAATTGCTTCTCCTACTGATCAATATTTCCTTGTCCAGCAAACAAAGACCCCTCAGGAAAAGAGACAGGGAGAACAGGGTCCAGGAGCTATTTGGTCATTCTGCAGGTAGGAAGTGCTTCAATGCTACATTATCAAGGTTGCCTGAAAAGAGCAATTCATTAGAAATTTCAGAGATAACCCAAAGAAGGAAACATATTTGTGACAGCTTCACTACCCCTGTTTATTTTTGCACACTGGGATCTAATGCACAAGATTTGCTACAATTGGTCTCCAGTGATTGCCAACCCCTCCATCTACCCTGGCCGATTAGATTACTAGGTTCAGGCTGGTCTACACTTTCATATGAAGCAGATAATCAATCAACAAAATTATTATATAGCTAGTATTAACTGCCAAAATGTTTAAAAGCATTAAAATACAAAAAAAACTGTATTTCTTACCTTATGAAATAGATGTATTCCAAACAAGGTAACTATAAATGTTGCAAAGCAAATCCTAGTGTTTCTTGACTTTTAATACAAAACTAAAAATATGTTCTTGGGGAAAATATTCCCCAACAGATTGAAATGAAAATTTTTCATAAGAAAAGAGTGTTCACCTTTATGCCATGTTGGGTTAGAAAGGACAACAAAAGTGTTTTGTCTGCCAGAGGGATTTTGCCATATTTTTAGAACTCTGTCCATTTTATAAGTCCCAAGAATTATTTATGTCTTTGACAAATATAATAATGCATCTCATGGTGCCACACCCCATACTCTTTTCTTACATATACTAGAGCTAATTCTGATGAATAATTTGCCCCTACCTAGAATTTATTGGAAGAAATTTTCTAGGTTCCCACATTAGGGGTTAGAGTTAGGTTAGGGATCTTCAGGACAAAAAATGTAGGCAATAATGCATATATCAAATACAAAATAGCTTTTGTTCTAGCCCACAGAAAATGCATAAAACATGTAAGGAACACATAAATAAAATAACAAACACAGAATTCCTAAAATCAATCAACACACTTCTAATCCTTCTCTGTAAATTCTAACAGGGTGCTAAAGTTCTCCAAGATCATGGGATCACCCTGTGGTTCTTTTATTTCCGTTCCAGATTTGCATATTGATATCCAGATTTATAGTTCTCAAAAAAAAAAAAAAGTCTTGGGCTTCACTGAAAAGGAAATTACCTTGAATAACCTTCTTCTATTAAGCCCAATAGGTATTTCACAGGATTGTTTTAGGGATCAAATGAGACAGCACAGTATATGGCACACAATAGGTGCTTCATAAATGATAATTTCTTCTCTTTCATCCTTTCCCTGTACCATTTGAATATTTCATGCTAATAGCATAATACAAATTTCAGGGCTTTTGTTCATCTATCCCCTAGATTTGGGGGTTGTTTTTTGTTTGCTTGTTTGTTTGTTTTGCTTCTCCAACTTAGAGGGCTAAATGTATAACTGTCTTCTTTTTGTCAGAAGTTATGATGCTTAGGAAATACCCTTCTCTCCGAATGGATTTAAGAAGCCCTTACTACTTGATCCATGTAATAGCAACATTTAGCTCCCTATTTCTTTACATTTGAGCAGTTAGGTGGCACAATGGTTAAAGCACTAGATCTGGAGTTAGGAGAACCTGAATTCAAATCCAGCCCCAGACATTTACTAGTTGCTTGACCATGGGCAAGTCACTTAACCCTGTTTGCCTCAGTTTCCTCATCTGTAAAATGAATCAGAAAAGAAAATGGCAAACCACTCCAGTATTTTTGCCAAGAAAATCCCAAAGGGGATCACAAAGAGTCAGCCATGACTGAAATAACTCAACATTTGTTTATACAAAACAAAAGCTAGTAGCTCTTGAGAAGTGGAAGGACATCCATAACCACACACACACATATACACACATACACCAGAGCTAGATCTATTCTGAGTCTTCCTTCAGGATCTCTTTTGGAATAAAGGTAAAAGAAAAGATCTCTTGTAGTCCTTCTGTGTTATATACCCTTGCTTCCATCTTCTATAAATATCTTTAAAAATATAAGTGGACCAATGAATTCCCAAAACATTTACTTCAGTCTCTCAGATAGATATCATTTTTCCTCTCATAACTGTTTCCTCTTCTCTCTTCAGAATTTTATTCATGAGTTCTTTGACTCTCATGGACTGTTTTATATAGTTCTATAAAGTTCTAGTTCACAGGATCTTATTTATTTTTTAAGTCTTTTAAAACATATTCTCAAAAAAAAACATATTCTCTCAAAATTTAGGCTACACATCAACCTATGCTCAACTGACCTGACTTTTATCATAAGTTATAGGGGACAACCATCCCTTTACTTCATCAGGCTCTTTTCATTTGTATCCCCCAAATCAATTCCTTTTTTTTTTTTGGTTAGAATTAGATGCAGAATAGAATTTCTTCCATGTTGGTTTCTCTATCTTTTAAAGAATGAAACGATCATTAAAGTCAATCAAGAAGTTATTAGCCACTTTACTTTGGCCAAAGAGAATTTCAGCAAATATTTAGATAATGGAAGTTCTCCACCATATCTATATCATGCTACTGTTCTAGTCTCTGATCTGTTTTCCAGACGTCTCATCAGTTACTTCTCTCTGCCTAGGTGGTCTGTTGCAGAAAAATTAGAATAATATACAAGACAAAGTGACTAGTTGTAGACTAAGTATCTACTCACTATTTATCTACTCACTAAGTAACTCCTACACTATTTAGCTTCAATTTTCCTGGCCTGTATTATCCCATGATTATTTCCAGGCCAGAAGCTTCACATTACCTCTTCTGGTTCTCTCATTACCTCCATATAAAGTGACATTTTCCACTCCAGATTCACCATCCTGTTAGTCCATAGATTTGGCCACATAAACAACTTGAAAATAGTTGGTTGGCCCATTTTACTGGTCCAAGTTAATCAGGAAATTTCCTGATTGTTTAGCAGATTGTTGGTATTCTATCCATATAACCATGTGATTTACATGTAGACATCTCTCCTAATTCTGGATACAAAGAACTGCTATATACAATTAAATTTTTATCTCAAAAATAAGATATAACACACTTCCTAAATTATACAGAAACAAACCCATCTAATCACATCTTGTGTGTGAGTCCATGTCATGGAAGTAGAATGAGAAACAGTCATGTTAGATCTTTCCCTTGACCATATTAGTAAGTTGTATATGGAATTTGGATAGCAAACTTATCAATATCCACCATAAAAAGACTAAGGGCTCAGGGACACAGGTTGATTGAGAAAATTAGTTCCTCAGGACTTCCTGTATTGTGTTTCCTGATTTTACATTAATTTCCCCATCACATTGCAGTATTATTCCTCATCCTCCCTGTTATCAACGCAGGTTTGTTTTTTGTTTACTCTTTATCACATGCCCCTATACTCTGGATTCAAATCCCATATTCTCTACTCCTAGGAAAAGATTTCCATTTCCTATTTAAATTTATGACTAATTAGCTATGTGCAGGTCCAAAACAAATTGAATATTTTAGTTCTCTATTTTAGGATCAAAATAAGTTCTTCATCTGTTCTTCTGCATTTGATTCCCTACCTTGTACCCTAATAACTTGGATTCCTCTTTCTAAAGACCAGTTTTCCTGTGATTAACACCTATTGATTGATCAATTAAAAGTGAAATGGAATAGGGAAAGTTGTATACTTTTTTATCAGAACAAGTGGCCATGGTATTTATAAAAATAGCTCTTGTCAGCAAAGTCTAGCCCTGTTTGTGTTTATTCCTGGCTGTTGAAACTATCTTGAGCTCTTGTCAATAGAGCATGGCTTATGATATAATGATATAATAAGGGAAATTCTCTTTAGGGAATCTTGGAGAAAGGAAAAAGCAAATCAGAAATAGGTAGTAAAGGTTCATTGCAATGAAAAAAGGAAAAAGGGGTGAGGGAGAGAGAAAAGAAAGCTGTGGAGGTTGCAAAATGACTCCTTGCACCTTGCCCTGATTTTGTCTCTGCTGCCCCAAGCTCTGCCCACCCCTTTAAACAAAGTTCAGCTTAAAAAAAGAATAAATAAAAGGATAAAAAGCATTTATTAAGACTTGCTATATGCAAAGTACTGTATTAAGCCCTGAATATACAAACAGAAAAAGTAAGACAGGCTCTGCTTTGAAGGATTTCAATTTTAAATAAGAGAGACAACACTTTGAAGGTTTTTGTTACATGGAAAAGTCTCATGGTCCTTAGGGTGCAAAGATAAAGCAGAAGCTAATACCTCTTCTTTTAACATTATTTTCCTTGATAAAATCATAAAATTTCTGATGTTGAACCTTTTATAATGCCAATGAGTTTGGCAGCAAGAGCTATTTTTTCTAAGTCTTCAGTAGCAGCGGCTGGAGCCCCTTCAGGAGTAGGGACCAGACAGCTTTGCTGCATTGTCATGGGGGTCTATTTCCCAGGATGCAGGCTGTCAGGAGCTATACTGGAAGCTTTGCCATTTCCAAGTCATGATATTTAAGTTACAAACCTTCTCCAGAAGATGAGTATACTTAAGTTAGAGAATTCTTTCTTTGAGGGTCATAGAATAAATGCCTAACTGATTATTAGGAGATATTGTTCATTTCATGAAAATTATGAGATTATGGAAAAGGGCTTAGGATGGAAAAAGGGTACAGATGTTGAAGTCCATGGAGTGGACAGGCACTGAACATATGAAGGAGATGATTACACTGCTCAATCTGCTTGCCTGCTCATGTGGAACCCTTATACCCTAGAAAAAAATTTGGTTCATAGAAGCAGCCATCATATTGGAGATATGCTAGACATAAAACTTAAAGGCATATCAATAGATTAGAATCTTCTGGTCATTTTGGGTGAAATACTCACACATTTACAATTGTTATATACCTTAGAAGCCATATAATCTAACCCCTTCATTTTATAAATGGGGAAAATGGATTTTCTGGTTCCAATGATCAAATGATCAATTAGTCACTCCCTGAAAAACCCTTTCAATTTTCATATCTCCAAATAAAGGCATTGTGCACCAGATGCAATGTTATTAGAGCAAAATTTTCAAGATTAAAAGATAAAACAACCCTGAAAATGGTAGCTAGGAATCTTATGAGAGACTTCTGATATTTGGAACACCTATTCAGTTCTTCTCCCTCCCATCTCCAGCACCTAAAAGCAAGGACAAACTAAACTGAAGATTTGGCCATGAGAGTGGAGGACTGCCCCTAAAATAGGAACTTCCCCAACTTCCTGAATAGAACCTTACTTAGAACCTGAGGTTCTACCTAAATACATTTGCCACTTTCTTCCATCCTGCAAAGAAGCAGCAGATAATGATTGTGGCCAGCCACATGAACTAATGAAGGATAGAGTCCTCCTTCCTAATGGAGGGAGAAAATGGGCAAACTGCTCAAGAGACTGTCTTGGACTTAAGGGAAAAGTGATTAAAAGCCAAACTCTATGTACTTATACCCCCAGAAAATACTCAGGGTATTTTCCATTAGTGACTCTGTTTGGTTTCTACTCCTTGAATATCAAGTCTCCCCCAGGACGAGAGATCTCATCATCATTGATTCAGCTTTTGATATCCAGCACCTTCCCAACTCCCTCAGTTGTCTCTCCTCTCTGATTGGAGGACTGGAGTGCAGAATAATAGACTCTTCCCAAAAGGGCTCAGAATTTTACATTTTCCATCAATAATTGCTCCATGGAATATCATATTCCCTAGTCCCTCTATCTTTTCCAGCTTCCTTTTATATATTTTTTCATCATTAAGCTGTAGGTGCCTTAAGGACAGGGATTGTCTTTTTTTCTTATTTGTATCCTCAGCATTTAATATAGTGCCTAGCACATAAAAAGCACTTAATAAATGCTTACCAAATTGAATGACTAGGGACCCAGATTAAGAAGTCCTATATCTCCCTTCAAACAAGAATACTGAGGCAGTCTTGCAACCAGAATCAAGTGATTTGAAGCACGAGTAAAGAGGGACTACACAGAATAAGTGACAAGGAATACCAGAAAAAGGCCAAAACATTAATATTATCAAGAGGGAAAAAAACTTAATAAAACCCAAAGCAAATATAAACCAACAAAGAAGACCTAAAAAATCAGAGAAAAATAGGAAAAAAACAAATATGACCAGTAAATACTGAAAGTAAAGTAATGAGTAATGCCTGATGAAAGACAAAATCCTATGCACTTCCAAGAGATTGTAGAAACCTAGAATCAATCAAACCATCAATAAATATTATCAAGTATATACTAGGTGGCAGACACTGGGTTAAAAATGGACAATACAAAGCAAAAGTAAAAACAATACCAGCCTTTCAGAAACTTACATTCTAAAAGGGGAAGTAATGCATACATGAACAGATAAATAAGAGATATACACAGAATAAATACAAAGTAACCTTAAAAGCACTAGTATTTGAGAGTACCAGGAAAAAGCCTACTACAGGAGGTTTCTAGCTAAGTTGAAAAGATAGAATAAAATGTAAACTTTTATTTGCCTTTTAAAGCCCCCACAACCTGACCTTGATCTATCTTTCTAGGCTTATTGGATATTATTCAATCTTACTTCATGATGCAATCAAATTAGTTCTCTCTATATACTTAACAAAAGACCTGAAATGCCCATCATCCTTATCTCTGCTTCATAGAACTTCTCTTCCTCTTTTAAAATGTAATTCAAGCACCATCTTCTGCATAGAAGAACCTGTTATGATGCTCCTAATTACTAGCACTTTCCCTCCCAAACTTCCTTACATTTGACATATGTATTCATGCAGGTATGTATTTATATGTATGTATTTTGCCACATGTAGGTATTCATTTTTATATTTTTACATTACATATTTGTATATGTGCTTATCTCTCCCATCAGTATGTAAATCCACTGGGAAGAGGGAACATTCTTTGAACTTGTATCCCAAGTGCCTACCACAACAGACTGAATGTTAATTGATTAATTGATTAAAAATAGGGATTCTAAAGAGGAATTTTGAGGAAAAAGATCATTCCAGACATGTAAAACAAACAGAACAATGGCATGGGGACAGGAAATGAAGCATCTTGTGCAAGAAATAGAATAGATCAAAAAACAAATACAATTCAAAAAGTAAGAAGTCAGGCATTTAGGTTTCACCATAACACACAGAACATCGGTCCTGGAGTCAAAAAGACTCATCTTCCTGATTTGATTTCTTCAAATCCAACCTCACATACTTATTAGCTGTGTGACTCTAAGCAAGTCACTTCACCATGTTTGCCTCAGTTTCCTCATTTGTAAATTGATCTGGGGAAGGAAATGGCAAATTACTCCAATATCTTTACCAAGAAAACCCTAAATAGGGTCCCAGTCAGATGTGACTGAAAACTACTGAACAACAGTGGGTGATTGATGCTCTAAGAGGATTGGCTTAGAGTCAGAAAGATCTGTCTAGCTTCAAACACTTAGCTAGCTGTGTGAACGTAGGCAAGAAGTCTCTTTATCCCTATTTGCCTCAATTCCAAATCTATAAAATGGAAATATACTGCAGAAGCAAATGGCAAACCACTCCAGTATCTTTGCCAAATTTTGCCATGGGGAATGGAGAATTGGACATGACTGGATAACTAAACAGCAAAAAAGAAATTAGGAATAAATTTACGTAAAAGTTTTGACTTCTTAAGGCAAAAACAAAAATAGAAGACAACACAGAACTATAAAACAGAATTGGAAAATTTAGAAAAGTAGAATCTATGACTCATGATCTCTCTAAAGAAGTAAAAAAGAAGATAACAGATTTAAAACACTAAATAAACAGCATTTTTATCACAAGAAATGGAGACAAGAAGTTGATTCCCAGAAAGGTTCCTCTGATGTCAAATATAGCATTCTTTCAAAGATAAAAGGTACAATTTAATATGTTTTTGATGATTTTTTTAGCCAATCCTCACAATGAGTTGGTAATCATTTAATGAATTGAATTTAGAAACTACAAGACCAACAAACTTTTGACAGAAATAGCTTTTTGAAAGGGAATGGACTATATTCTCTTCCTTTGCATTAATCCATTCCAAACTGAGAAATCACTGAAAACTGAAAGATAAGAAAACTGACCTTAGACAAATTACTTTAGTCCTCTGGCCCTTGGCTTCCTCATATTTAAAATAAGGCAGCAGGGCTAGATATTCTCTCATATCCCTTTCAGCAATAAATCTTGTGATCATCTTTTTTTCAATGAATTAAATGGAAGTAAAGAGGAAGCTACATAATCCTTATCTCACTCCCCCAGACCCACACAGAATACTTCCACTACTTACCCCCCAGAAAGAATGTGTGTTGTCTGAATAATACAGACAATTCTCTTCCTTTTGCCCGATAAATCTTAGTCATTTTAAGACTAGTGTGGCCTCCAGGTGGAGTTAATTGTCTCTCAAATTTCCAGAGTATTTTTTTATGAGACATCTTATGTTGACCTGGCTGAATGAATTTTTCTACTGAAATACATATTACATTGAACTAAAATAATTTTAAAATTAAAAATACATATGCATGTTAGGTACTGGATAAAGCACTGGACCTACAATCAGGAAGACTGGAGTTCAAATGTAGCCTCAGATAATAGCTATGTGACAGAGTAAGTCATTCATTTATTCTCTTTCTCAGTTTCCTCATCTGTAAAAAGAAGATAATAATAGAATTTTATCTCTCAGACTTGTTGTAAGGATCAAATGAGATGGTAATTAGAAGGTACTTAGCATAGGTATTTAGCACTTAGTAAGTGCTATTGTCAGATATTATTAGCATATATGTATCCATGCAGGTATGTATGTATATATTCATGTGTTTGTATGAAATATACATATGTTAGCTATTATTCAAAATCATATTTATTATTAACGAAGAATCTCCAAAACACAAACTTACTCTTTTCATTTAAAACTATTTTAAATGTCTTAAGGTACATTTGTTTCTACCATGTTTCTTCTTACAAAGTTATAAAAAGATTTCCTAAATGAATATAATAGACCTACTATATTGAAAAGGAGGCTATCCCCACTGCCATTTTAAACCAGATAAATAAGTATTTGCAAGGAATCATTTCCTGGCAGAGGAGAGGCATGAGACGTGCAGCCAGGCACATTCAGCATCTGTATTGATTAATGCAGAATAGCACCATCCCAGACAGAGTCTGTAAAGCACTACACCAAATGCCAACCAAGCACCATTGCTTTTGAGGAGAGACTATTTAGCCTTGATTACATTCCTATGCAGCTCACCAGAGGGAGAATGAGTAGAATTATTTATGTCTTTCATTGTATCTTGCAGGATGTTTACTAACAACTTTCTTTAGATAGACGTGTAGTTGACATTCTACATATTGGAATTAATGGGCCTGGCCCCTGATTATTCTCTTAAGAGAATGCCAAATTCCTAGAGTTGGGAGGAAGCTCAAAAGGGGCTGGTCCATTCTAATCCCCTCTGGGAAAGCAACAGGAGTTCTAAGGGACCTGGCTCACCCAGATAATCCAGACACCAGTGCTTTTTCATCTGAATTATAATATTCATCCTCACTTTCCCCCCTACATTTCCACTTCCTCCTCCCTTTACCCAAAAGAATGTGTGTTGTCTAAATTCTCCTCTTCCTTTTGCCTGTGAAGTCTTGGTCATTATAAATCTACTGTGGCCTCCTGCTGAAGTTAATTATCTCTTTCACAATTCCAGAGTATTCTTTTTGTGAGATATAATGCTATTCTCAGCCCCTGAAGAGCTATTGATGGACTTATTCTTGCCATCACCTACATAAGGCAAATTAATGCCTCCAGCTGCCCAACAAATCAGTCTAATACTGGAAGATGGTCACTCAGCAGATAATTCTCTATTCTCTAGAGAGAATTCATCAACTCCTATAGGTCAACATTTATTTTCTGATTGCTCTAAGGGTCAAAGCCACTTACACACTAACCTAAACCCAGCCTTGCTATGTGTTAAGTGCCAAGGTGGCTCCCTGTATTGCAGAATACGCTTGTCAAATTGTTAGGATCACAATGCTATTTTTGTTTCCTCCCACTGCTGGGTACATCTTCCTTCTTCCACTGCACAAAGCATCGTTACATCTTTGGTTACTAAGTAAATATGCAAAAGTCTTTGAATAGCTATTGTTGTATAGGGTATACTGATTTCAATGAAAATAGCAACGTTGCCCTCTCAGGCAATGAGGTGGACTAAAAAAATCCTTTGATAAATAGCTAAATTGCATCCCCCTCCCCCTTGCCCTGGAAATGTCAGATATGATCTTTTTTTTTTTTTTTTTTTTTTGGTCACATTGTGTCACCAGGGAATAATGGTTTAGTTGGCAAGTTCAATCCAGTGTTTCTTTGTTGAATGAAGGAGAAATTCATTATGGATTTTGTTAATTTTATGTGACAGGAACAATTCCCACTTTAATTGTTCTGATAATGATAATAACAATAATAACAATAACAACTCTCACTTATATAGTTTTTTAAGATTAACAAAGCAATTTCTTCATATCAATTCTATGAGAGAAATACAAATATTATATTCTTTTTACAGGTGAAGAAACAGTATAAGGGGGTTCAAGCAACTCATATAAGGTTATTTATAGTAAGTATTGGAGCCAGGATGGAGGCTACTCAGAATTCATATGACGGCAATGGACTTGGAAGCAGTAACAGCAGCATCTACAACTTTGGAAGCTCTCAAGTCAGAATAAAGGGATCTGACAAGTGGTCAAAAAGAGATTTCAGGGGATGCCTGTGCTAACACTAAGCACAAGACCGGGTACTATCTGACAACTTCATTGCCTGTTCCCATTTCCAAGCCACAGCTCCAGGGTGAAAAGTACTTGCAGTCCCCAAAGAGCAGGGGACCCGAGGAGCAGTATCACTTGTGGTTGCAAGGGATCAGGAGCTTTCCCTGAGTAAGAACCAGAATGCAGACCAGAAGAGCAGTGACCACATCTCTCACCACATCACACCAGCTTCGAAGCACCAAAAATTTCCAAACCCAAGAACCAGCTCTAAAAACAGCAGTGCAAAAAAGTCTTCAGCTTTGGACAACTCTGCCTCCCTCCCCCGCCCCCATCCTCACCCTCCAGTTAGCAGAGCTTAATTTTAATATAAACTATCTACAACTTTGGGAGCTTGAAATCAAGAAATAGGCTGGACTAGAGGACTTTAAGCCTGGTTCAATACAATTAGCCATCTATATAACTTTTGCCTGGAATTGACAAGAAGTTAGGGAAGCATCATTCCTTTATTGCATAGTTATGTCCCTACTTTTCTTTTATGGCAATTTTCTATGATCAGTATGAATACAATATTAAATCTTTTATCTCATAGGCTAATCCTGGAGTACATCTGAGTTACTATAATAAAATAATATAAAAATAAGACGAGCTATTTAGTCTAAAATTTTAGTCCTTTCTCTATTCCAAACAATTAAGTATTTAACCTTGACATCTGTTACTGGTTATATATACAGATGTATGTTAAGGCCCTTTAATTACTCATAATGGTATGGAAATAATTAGGCAAATGATGTGAGAACTTGTAAAAACCAGGATATGAATCTTTTATTTAGTGAATGTCATTACTGTCTCAATTCTGTGTTAAAGGAAAGAAATACCAACAGAATTAATTATCCTAGAAGAAGAGTAGCTTATGGTTTGTCCTATAAATGCCTTAACATTGCTAGAAGTTGAAAATGTTTTATTATAAATAACTTACTTGATATGCACTGTTTTAAAATTATTACTTAATGTATTTATATAGCCTATCCCAGAATAGTAATTCATTTTTGTATTAGAATTCATCTTATAAAAAATGTTCTGTTATTAATTCCCTAGTTGAATCTTATCCTCCTAATGGGAGAATGAATAATATCAAGCATAAAAATTGAGTTCTAATTTTCTATTTGTATTTGGGTTTCTTAAATATATTATGATAATGGACCAACTTAAAATGTAAATTCCTTTGCCTAAAAATTTTTAGATTTGATTTTATGATAATAGGGATATAAGGATTGCTAACTTTCATTATTTGACCTAGTTATTGGCAAAGTAATTTAAAATTGTGTTAAGACTAGGTTTGTAGGAGACTTTTTTTTGTCAATTCATGGATCAATTTCTCCCCTTTTTCTTTTCACATTGTTACCCATCATAAGCCTTGTAGTTAAGAACCCTTGAAGTGTTTATAATATCAATTAGTGCTTCATTTAGATTTCATCTCTCAATTAAAATATAATGGGAGCATGTGAGAAATAAATATTTCTCTCTTATATTTAATAATGAATTGTTGTATTAAGGTCAATATTAGTATTATATTTTTCCCCTTTTCTACTTCCTCATCTAGATATTTACCCAAGCAACATCTAATCAGACAGTAAAAGAAATTCTAAGAGGCCTAATGAATGTATTCCTGTTCATTATATTTGCTCTGACAAACCTGGGGAAAAGTTGATTCTCCCTATAATTATTACAAGTGACAGGGAAATTGTTATCTCTTTGATCAGGATTTGAGTGACCCAAATTACAAGACCTTTATTTTAATATAACTCATGCCTGTCTTTGTATTTAACCAGTTGAAGTTGATTGTCAATCCTCAGGTACATCTCTTCTTGAAAGGGCATATAAGCAGGGACCCATTCCCATCGTCACTACCATTAGGGTTCTAAAGAGAGTCAAATGACCATCCTTTTATTAAAAACCTGTTGGTCTTCTAACTAAAATGATTAAATTACCCAGAAAAAATAGCCTTGAAATAAAACAAACGCCACAAAAAGAACCTGACTATAGGAACGTATGATAGTGACAGAGACAATCAAGGCATAAACTAAGAAGACAACAACAGCTGCAAGCAAAGCCTCAAAGAAAAATGCTAAATAGACACAAGCCCAACAAGAATTCCTGGAAGAACTAAAAATTATTTTCAAAATTACATGAGTGGTGAAAGAAAAATTGAGAAAAGCAATGGAAGAAAATTAGGCAAAGACAATTAACAACTCAGAAAAAGAGGCATAAAAAACACCAAAGAAAATATCTGCTTAATTCATATATTCAATTTTTCATTAACATAATTAACATGTAGTGTACTTCCTGCCATCTAGGGGAGGGGTGGAGACTAGGGGGGAAAATTTTGTAACAATGTTTTGTAAGGGTCATTGTTGAAGAATTAACCATACATATGTTTTGCAATTAAAAAGCTTCACAAAAAAAAAAAAAAAACAAAGAAACAAAGAAAGAAAAAGAAAATATCTGCTTAAAAAACACAATTGGCCAAATGGAAAAAGAGACAAAACTTCATGATAGAAATATTCCTTTAAAAACAAGAATTCAACAAGTAAAAGACACTGACCTCATGAGACATCCAAAAAACCCCAAAACAAAACAAAACAAACAAAAAACCCCAAAGAAACAAAGTTAAAAGTGTGAAAAATAGAATAAAATGTGAGAAACAGGAAAAACAACTAACTTAGAAACTAGATCAAGGAGAGATAATTTAAAGCTGTGATCAAAGAAAGAGTCTAGACATCATAGTTCAAGAAACTATAAAAGAAAACTGCTCTAATATCTTAGAATCAGAGGATAAAATAGAAACTGAATCTACCAATCACCTCCTAAAAGAGACCCCAAAATGAAAACTCCTCAGAATATTATAGTAAAATCCCAAAGTTCCCAAATGAAAGAGAAAATAAATATTTCAAGCAGTCAGAAGGAAATCACTCAAATGCAGTGAAGCCATTGTCAAGATAACACAAGATTTTAGCTGCTATAACATTAAAGGAGTAGAAGGCTTGGAGAGTGATATTTCAGAAAGCAAAGGAGCTAGTATTATAACCAAGAATTACCTACCCTCTCTTGGGGAAGGTAAGAGTAGATATTTAATAAAATAAAGAATTTTAAGCCTTCCTGATTCCAGTGTCAGCACTCTGTACTCTATGGTGTCACCTAGCTACACTCTTACTAAAATATAATGAAAAGAAGTCAGGGATGTGCTGAAGCCAGTTCTAATTGGCCTTCAAAAACTGGTTATTCAATTTTTTGTGTGAGCTTAATTTAATCAGCTGTCAATTACATTTGTGACTTTGGGTAAGCTGTTTTCTTTTTGGGGGACTTCAGTTTCATATCAGTAAAATGATGGGATTGGACTAGATAAGCTCTAAGATCCCTTTTATTTCTATCATTGCATGATTAACAGACTAGATATATGATTCTTTGGGACTTTGCAGTTGGAACAGATTTTTATTTTTAAAAGAGTGTGAATGTTTCAATCAAAAGGAAATATACCACATCCAGAGTTGAAGAGATCTGATTCAATTACAGTGTCTCTCATTTAAGTAACAATACAAACTGCTTCTCTTTTCTTTAATTGCTTTTATCTTGCTTTATTGATAACATTTTAAATTTTTCTTTTTCACATTCTTTTTTAAATTTAGAGTTTTTCATTTTTGATACTGGTCATTTGTTGTTTGTTTTTTCTTTCAAAAATTAAATTAATGAATGATTTATCTATTTTATTGAGTTTTTCCATAAAACCAATAAATTAAATTTTTTTAGCTTATAATTTTATTTATCTCTTCTTTGATTTTCAGTATTTCCATTTTGGTGTTTAATTGGGAATTTTTAATTTGTAACTTTTCTAGGGTTTTTCTTAGTTGAATACCCATTTCCTTGATATTTTCTTTCTCTTTTTTAATCAATATATTTAGAAATATTACTTTCCCCTAAATATTGCATTGGCTCCAACCCACAAATTTTGATATGTTATCTCATCATTTTAGGGAATTTTTTTTAAAATTTTTTCTTTGACTTACTTATTCTTTAGGATTAGATTATGTAGTTTACAATTTTTTTTTTTTTTTTTTTTTTTTTTTTTTTGCTGAGGCAATTGGGGTTAAGTGATTTTCCCAGGATCACACAGCTAGGCAATGTTAAGTGTCTGAGGCCAGATATGAACTCAGGTCCTCCTGACTTCAGGACTGTGCTCTATCCACTGAGCCACCTAGCTGCCCCTACAGTTATCTTTTAATCTACATTTCCATGGTCCTTTATTAAGTGATCTGAAATGGGTACATTTAATATTTGTTTTTCTACATTTGGTTGTGAAGTTTTTATGCTCTAATACATGGTCAATTTTCATAAAGGTGCCAGATGGATCTGAGAAAATGGTATACTCCTTTCTATTTCCATTCAATTTTCTCCAGAGGTCCATCAAATGTAACTTTTCTAAAATTCTATTCATCCCCTTAGCTTTGTTTCTTATTTATTTTATCATTAGCATTTATACAATACCTACCTATGTTCTGGTATTATACTAAGCACTTTACAAATATTATCTTATTTGATCATAAAAAAACCCTGGGGGGTAGGGAGGAGAAGTGCTATTACTATTCTCATTTTACAATTGAGGAAACTAAAGCAAACAAAGATGAAGTGATTTCCCCAGGCTCACACAACTAGTAAGCATTTGAAATGGAATTTGAACTTGGGTCTTCCAGACTCTGAACCCAGTGCCATTACAGTAAATTTGTGTATCCATTGTATCACCTAGCTGGATAAACAGCAAAACTAAAAGAAGGCAGAGCATAATCTTTTCCTAGGAAAAAAGGGGCCAGTGTGGAAAGATCTGAATAAGGATTTAAACAGACATTAATCAATGGAGAACCTGACTAGTTCTAGAGAACTAAGATAGTTCCACTACATTGGGGAAAATCTTCTAGAATTTCTGGTTTAAGAAATCTAAAAATAATATTTGATTCCTTCTCCCTTCCTAAAGTGTTCCTGTAGCTGTGACTACAGGACTCTAATAGAGATACATACCTCTGAGACATCATTAAAAAAACACAGGTTCTTAGGTCAGAAGACCTAAAAATAAAATCCTACCTCTGACCATTATTATCTGGGCAAGTCCATCCACTTTTTTGTGCCTTATTTTCTTCAGTTGCCCTATGAGGAGATTGGACTAGATCATCCCAGGATTCCTTTGAACTCAATCTTTATATGGTGAGTGTGATCCTTTCCTCTTAAGTTTCATTCCTTATTCTCTGCACTATCTCCACAATTCCAGAGAAGCCTTTTCTCTTCAGTTCAATACTTCCCTACTCCATCTTACTCTAATTGATCTATTCCTCAAGAACCTCCATTTTTCCTCAATTGCATTTTATTTTCCCGATACATGTAAAGATAGTTTTCAACATTCATTTTTATAAGATTTTGTGTTCCATTTTTTCTCCCTCCCTTCCTTACTTTTCCTCTCCACAGACAGCAAGCAATCTGATATCAGTTATACATGGACAATCCTTTTAAACATATTTCCATATTTGTCATGTTGTACAAGAAAAATCATACCAAAAGAGAAAAATCACAAAAAAAGAAAATGCAAACAAACAAATAAAAAAATGTGAAAATACTATTCTTCAATCCACATTCAGTCTTTCTATAGGTGTAGATGGCATTTTCCATCCCAAATCTATTGCAATTGTCTTGGATTAGTGAATTGTTGAGAAGAAATAAGTCTATCATAATTGATCATCACATAATCTTTTTTTCATTGAAGATTTTTATTTTCAAAATATTTGCATGGATAATTTTCAACATTCACCCTTGCAAAACCTTGTGTTCCAAATTTTTCCCTTTCTTCTCCCTACCCCTTCCCTAGATGTCACATAATCTAATATATGTTAAACATATACAATTTTTCTATACATATTTCCACAAATATCATGCTGCACAACAAAAATCAGATCAAAAGGGAAAAAAAATGAGAAAGAAAACAAAATGCAAGTAAAGAACAACAAAAAAGAGTGAAATCCACACTCAGTCCCCACAGTCCTCTCTCTGGGTGCTTCTGATTCTCTTAATCACAAGATCACTGAAATTAGCCTGAATCATCTCACTGTTGAAGAAAGCCATGAACATGAGAATTGATCATTGTATAATCTTGCTTTTGCCATGTATATTGCCTGGTTCTGCTCAATTCACTTAGCATCAGTTCATGTAAGTCTCTCCAGGACTTTCTGAAATCATCCTTCTGATTGTTTCTTACAGAACAGTAATATTCCATAACATTCGTATACCATAATTTATTCAGCCACTCTCCAATTGATGGGGATCCATTCAGTTTCCAGTTTCTTGTCACCACAAAAAAGGGCTGCCACAAACATTTTTGCACATGTGGGTCCCTTTCCCTCCTTTATGATCCCTTTGGGATACAAGTCCAGTAGAAATACTGCTGGATCAAAGGGTATACACAGTTTGTAATTCTTTGGGCTTAGCTCTAAATTGCTCTCCAGAATGGTTGAATCAGTTCACAAATCTACCAACAATGCATTAGTGTCCCAGTTTTCCCACATTCCCTCTAACATTCATCGTTATCTTTTCCTGTCATTTTAGCCAATCTGACAGGTGTGTAGTGGTATCTCAGAGTTGTCTTAATTTGCATTTCTCTGATCAATAGTGATTTGGAGCACCTTTTCATATGACTAGAAATGGTTTTAATTTCTTCATCTGAAAATTGTCTGTTCATATCCTTTGACCATTTATCAATTGGAGAATGGCTTGAATTCTTATAAATTTGAGTCAATTCTCTATATATTTAAGAAATGAGGCCTTTTTCAGAACCATTCAATGTAAAATTTTTCCCCCAGTTTATTGCTTCCCTTCTAATCCTGTCTTCATTGGTTTTGCCTGTACAAAACCTTTTTAATTTAATATAATCAAAATTATCCATTTTGTATTCAATAATATATTCCAGTTTTTCTTTGATGACAAACTCCTTCCTTCTTCACAGATCTGAGAGGTAAATTATCTTTGTTTCTCTAATTTGCTCATAATATCACTCTTTATGTCTAAATCATGAACTCATTTTAACCTTATCTTGGTATGGAGTGTTAGATGTGAGTCAATGCCTAATTTCTTCCATACTAGTTTCCAATTTTCCCAGCAGTTTTTGTCAAATAATGAGCTCTTATCCCAAAAGCTAGGGCCTTTGGGTTTGTCAAACACTAGATTACTATAGTCATTGACTATTTGGTCTGAATCATCACATAATCTTGCTGTTACTTTGTAGTGTTCTCCTGGTTCTTCTCACTTCACTCACCATCCATTCATATGTCTTTCCAAGCTTTTTTCTGAAATCAGCATGAAATCATCATTTCTCATAGAACAATAATATTCTATCAAATTTATATACCATAACTTATTCAGCCATTCCCCAATCGATGGCCATCCCCTCAATTTCCAATTCCTTGTCACTACAAAAAGGGCCGCCACAAACATATTTGCATATATGGGTCCTTTTCCCTCTTTTATGATCAGAACCTCCATTCTAAGGAAAGTGCTCCAACCAGTCATTTCTTCATCCTTCTCTGGACTTCACTCCTGACTGTCTGAAATTTCTCCATCATGCCCCCTTTTCTTTCCAGCTTCTTTTTTTGTATTGTCTTCCACCATTGGAATGTAAACTCCTAGAGGGCAGCAGCTTTCTTTATCCTGCTTTTTTATATTCCCAGTTTTTGACCTAGTGTTTGGCACACAGCTCATGCTTAATGCTTGTTGATTTGACTTGATCTGAGGGGGTTGGAGTAGATATCCTCTTATGTTCCTTCCCATTCTATATCTTTGATTCTTTGGCCTATTTTGGTTATTGCTGGCATGTATCACCAGGTGGAGCATCAGATAATCACAAATGGATTTCTTACCTGTAAGTTTGTCCATCAGACAAAATAGAAAGCATTAAAAAGTCTTCTAGAAAGAGCAGGAGGGCAAGTAGCAGAATAACTCACATGTCACCCTAAATAGCAAGAATTTTTTTTTCCAGTCAGAGATAGTTCTAATAAAGATTACTCATGAATAAAGCTCTGTTTTTGGATAACTTCAGACATGGAAACATTGGGGATTTAAACCCAGGTCCTCTAACCCCAAATCCTTTTGGAGATTAGAGATAAGGGGACAACTGAACACTGGTGCTCAACTTCACTTAGTGAAGTATTTGTCTGTCTGCATGGTAAAGGAAATCCAACCTACATGAATTTAAATGATCCATCAACTCATAGATTTTGTTGCATATTATGCACAGAGTAAGTGACTCCTGGACCTTGATCTAGCCCTTATTTGTCATTTATCCTCAGAAAAAAACAAACTACTCTCAGAAAATCAGGACAGTCCCTCTCTTGCATTGCTCAGCATGCCTTGTCTGGACACAAAAGTTTTCTAACTGTCTTGCTGTGAAGTTTCATTACTTTGGCTTGTCAATATTACTTTCCATCTTTTCAATTGTCCAATAGACACCCATTTACCAACTGTTAGCTCACCATCCAAAAGTAATATGGAAAATAGCTATCACTCGTTCATCTAATATGCATTTTTACCTCCAAATGACTGGTCACACTGTAGAATTTTCCTTTTTGAGTATATATTATTGTGCTTCATCATTATGGAGAGGAAATATGACATACTTTACATTTTTTCTTCTTTCATAGACTCCTTTATGAAGCCTATGGATTCTTTCTCAGAATATTGTTTTTTTAAAAATATAAAATTAAAAGAATTATAACAAACACTAATATGTCAAAATAAAAATATAATTTCTCCACATCTGAGGCTATGAACCCCTTGAAATCTGTGCATTGATCATGGACTCCCAGTTAAGAACTTTACATGTAGTAGAAAGAATTCTGGATTGGGGATCAAAGTTCCTAAATTTAAATCCACACCATGCCATTTAGTCCCTGTGTGATATAGAGTAAGTCTCTATCTCTCTAGGCCTAAGTTTTTTTATTTGTAAAATGAGGTATTTTAATTACATAATTTCAAAGAACCCTTTTGATTTTAGTTTCTGCAATTCTATATGCACTTGATAATAATTATGATAGTTTGAATGTCCCACCACTTAGCCATTAGGTTTTCCAGAAAATTTAAAGCAGTGGTTCTCAAGACTGTGCCATAAGTCTCATTAGGGGTGCTATACCCACCAAGACTTCCACGGTACAGAGTCTCCATTTTAAGAAAAGTGCGTAAAGATCATTATTTTATGCAAACAAACTTTTAGAGTGTCATTATTTCTTATAGCACTATATTTTAAGCCAAAAAAAATTATGGAAATCACTGAGAAGGCTAAAATGAAAGAGAGTTTTCAGAAAGTATATAAGGATCATACTAAGAAAATAAAAATCTTTGCCTCTTTTGCTAGAGGTAAAAAAAAAAAAAGTATTTTGAGCATACAAAAAGGCTGAGCAAAGTATCCCAGTAGTCTGGGATGGGATGGGGGAATGTTACATTCATATATATCTGCCCTTTCTCCTTAAGTCCTGAAATAATACCTCATCATAGAGTACAGGTGCCCTAGGCTCTCAAAAGTTGTGCCTAGGAATTGTTGCCTAGCTGAAAGTGTTTTAAAGTTGGGTCCAGCAATAGACTTAAAGGTTGCCATCCAAGGACCTATCTAAGTTTGGAGAAGCTCCTCAATTGGTTGGCTGACTACTGGGTAGTGGTGAATATTTATATACCTACTATGTGCAAGGCAATGTGCAATTATCTCATCTGATCCTTAAAACAACCTAGGAAGGTAAGTATTATTATCTGTATTTTATAAATAAGGAAACTGAGACAAATAGAGGTTAAGTCACTTGTACAGGGTTATATAACTTGTATGTATTTGAGGCTGAATTTTATCTCAGGTTTTCCTGACTAGAGGCCCAGCTCTCTAGCCACTGTGCTATCTAGCTGCCCTTAATGTACTATTTAATCACAGCAACCCTGAAAGACAATCCAGTAAGGCACATGGAGTGGCGATCAGTCTTGGTGGAGGAAATGCACATACCTATAACAATAAGACAAGAGCATTGTGGAGCAAGTCAGAAAATTCCAGGCTCTCCAGATTTCCCCCACAAATAAAACAAAATTGGGCCTTGGACCAATTTATACTGATGTAAAACAATAAGACTCAGGACAGAACAAAGGTCCTCGTAAGAAAAAGGGAGAAGTCCCAAAATAAAGACCCCCGATTAACTGATACGAAGTATAAACACTCCAAGCTAGTTCCACTGAAATAACTAGGGGGAACTGAGGCTAGCTAATTCAGAGGTAGCCTCCACCTAAACCAGAAGAACTTTCACCTCTGGGTCAGCTTGAGGGAACCTCTGCTGATAAGGAACACCATCCCTCCTCTCCAGCCCCTGTTGCTAAGACATGGTCCTGGACAAGAAGGAAACAGCACACCTGGTGAGTTGTAGAAGTAGAGGGGCAAGAATGCTGCTGGCTGCTGGCACTTCCAGGAGGGTAGAGTTCTGGTTTGGGGTTCTAGGCCAGAGGGGAGAACTGAAGGAAGACCTGAAGCCAGGGGCACCAGCCCTTCCACCCCAGGACTACAGGTGATTACACTATTAAGTTTTTATATTTAAAAAAATGACCAGGAAAAGGAGAAAGTTACTATGGAAATAGGGAAGACCAAATGTATTGTTCTTCTAACTTCATGTAATGCCCTGTACAACCAGGCATTTTTCATTCATTAAGTTTATCCTCTTAGGTCCGTTGGTTAATTTGTTTTCAGGTCTCATTAAGAGTATATCTAGTATCATCTTCAAGAGGATACCAAAGTTTAAAAACTAGAGAAATGTTAAATAGCTACTTACTCTCAAAAGAATTTATAGAGAAACTTAAAAAAAAGACTATAAAAATCAAATGAGAGATATCAAGAAAAAACAATAAAGAAGAAAAAGTATTGGGAGGGGAAAATACTGATGAGATTTTCCCATCAACCTCCATCCCCTGAACCCATGCAAACATCCTCTTTCCACAAATACCTAATTCAATAAACAATTCTTATGGTCTCAGTGGTAAAAGGCCTAGCAGATGAGAGCCTAGAAGTTGCAAGACATTTTTTTCAACTCATTCCAAGAATTTCCTGGAAACTTGTTTCCTCTCAGATTCTTTATAAGAGAATTCTGAGAATCTGCTTCTGTCTGTTCTTACACACTGCCAGCCTTCACACTGGAGTTTCCAGGAGAAGTTCCATGTTTAGTACAGAGTGGATAAGATAACTCAACATTTTTTAGGCTTTCTTACTTCTTCTATGTCAAAATGAATAGCCTTTTCTAAGGTTATATCTGATTTTCTGCTATATGATCAAGTAGAATAGTTGGTCAATTACACATAGATGATTCAAAGGGCCTTAGACTGGCCAATTTCTTCTAAACATTTTCTTTTCTCTCTCTACTGTAGTGCAGACACGACTGTTTATTCTGCTTACAGAAGCAGTGTCGTTCTCAGGTATGGCATCCCAAAATGCTGTGATACCTACATTTCCCTTCTCTTTGCATGTACTGATCACTAACCTCAGCTTGCCTTCATTCTGGCAAGTTGTAGGGCAGGGCTCCCAGACAGAGGGACTGGTCTGGACCATGACCAGGCTGCTTAACCCTGGTTTGTAAGGATACCTTTTAGCTGCTGATGCTGTATCAGTGCACTACCCATTTACACAAGAGAGCAACAATGATGTCACTAACTCTTAAACAATGGGAAGGCAAAAGTAAGAATGATAATATTGCAGTATGTATGCAATAGAAGGCAAGAACTCAAATAATGAAAACAACCCACTTTAGTCCACCCATAATCCCGGGCCACACTTTCCCACTAGTGCACAGTATCTGTGTCAAAGAGGGGAGAAGATGAACTCAAATTTACAGAAACTTAGTAGTGAGGCACGTGAACGTAACATGCATCATGTACCGGGCAAATTCAGTTTCCTGCTACCTGCTCTTGTTGGTACTCAGAACTTTCTTGCTACACTCAGGCTTCTGAAGAAGTGTCAGCCTATTAGTATACAACCACCTTTAACAAGGAACTGAAAAAATGTTTGAAGCTTTGTCTCCTTCTCCTCCCCTCTTTCTCTTTCTCCCCCCTTCTTTCTATCTCTCTGTCTCTTTGTCCCTCTGTCCCTCTGTCTCTATCTCTGTCCCTGTCTTTCTTTCTCTGTCTCTGTTTGTCTGTCTGTCTGTCTGTCTGTCTGTCTGTCTCTCTCTCCCTCTCTCTCTCTCTCACACACACACACACACTCTTAATGAAACAAACCCTAAATCCAGGTCCAACGGATTCTGCCGGCTCTGCTTGCTAAGCAGGATAGCAGAGAGCAATATAGACAAGGACAGACAAATACAGAATATATAAAAGAAAAAAGCAAATGGGTAGATTTTGAATTTGGGAGGCATCTTAGAATTCCTAGCAGCCCTGAATAATTTCTTAGATTTTATCCAGCCTGCTCATTTCTCCCTGTTCCATTCTGGGTCCAAGTCATTCTCCATCTGGAGAGCCTGCCCCCAACTATGTATTGACATTAACCAAATGTATTGTTCTTCTAACTTCATGTAATGCCCTGTACAACCAGGCATTTTTCATTCATTAAGTTTATCCTCTTAGGTCCGTTGGTTAATTTGTTTTCAGGTCTCATTAAGAGTATTCTAGTAATGTCCTTGGCACAAGATCATCCACAAACAGGAGCATCTGGAAGATTGCCCCATCTATAAGTCATCCCTTTGGACCCTGTATCAGTTATTCTCCATGAAAGGAGCAAATGCCTTTTGCAAATCATATAGCAAACTGGATTTGCACATTAGTGGGGAGGTGGGGCAATGGGAGGACATACCTATGATTATATTGTAGGGAATTCCTGGTGAAGAAATTCTCTCTACCAATGTGATTAGCACTTGTTCTTCAGTTAGACAGTTGCCTATTGCCCTGTGAGGTTAATAGACTTGCTCAATTCCACATAGCCAATATGCATCAATAATCTCAATTTGAAATTAGATTTCTCTGACTCCATAGTCAGTTCTAGCTACAGCTTCAAGTCACCTATGATTTTGTGCCTTGCTTATCATTAAAAATCAAGGAATCATAGGATAGAATAATGCTGGATTCATTTCTCAAAAAATACACAGTATATTGGGACACTGATACATTGTTGGTGGAACTGTGAACGGATCCAACCATTCTGGAGAGCAATTTGGAGCTATGCTCAAAAAGTTATCAAACAGTGCATACCCTTTGACCCAGCAGTGTTTCTACTGGGCCTATATCCCAAAGAGATTTTAAAGGAGGGAAAGGGACCCACATGTGCAAAAATGTTTGTGGCAGCCCTTTTTGTAGTGGCAAGAAACTGGAAATTGAAAAGATGCCCATCAATTGGAGAATGGCTGAATAAATTATGGTATATGAATATTATGGAATATTATTGTTCTATAAGAAATGACCAACAGGAGGATTTCAGAGAGGATTGGAGAGACTTGTATGAACTGATGCTGAGTGAAATCAGCAGAACCAGGAGAACATTATACACAGCAACAAGACTGACTATATGATGATCAATTTTGATGGACATGGTTCTCTTCAACAATAATGTGATTCAAACCAGTTGTTCTGCGATGAAGATAGTCATATACATCCAGAGGGAAGCCTGTGGGAACTGAGAGTGAACCACAACACAGCATTTTAACGCTTTCTGTGAATATTTCCATGCATTTTGTTTTCCTTCTTAGGTTGTTTTTTTTCTTCTTCTCTTTCTAGATCTGATGTTTCTTGTGCAGTAAGATAACTGTATAGATATTTATACATGTACTGTATTTGTCATATAATTTATTCTATCTAGCATGTATTATATTACCTGTCATCTAGGGGTGGGGGGTGGGGGGAAGGAAAGGAAAAGCTTGGGAAAAAAAAAGTTTTTTTTGCAAAGGTCAATGTTGAAAGGTCACTCATATGTTTTGTAAATAAAAAGCTTTATAAAAAAAGAAAAAAAATACACAGTATGTATAATCTTAACATGTATTTGAGAAACTCCTTCTTGGAGAAGACCCTAAAAATCTCTACTTTGGCCAAGTCAAATTATTTTTAGTAATCAATAAACAATAAATAAATGTGGATCTTGTGTTCTCTGTACTTTTCAGTCAATTGTGTGGCTATAACAATGCAATGTTATAGAAAAGAGTTTGAGAATATATGCTTGATCTCTCTTTATTATTTTCCCTAAGCATACCTCTAAATCATTCTCATAAAATTTTTAATAAAGATACAGAAGTAGGCATGTAGGCTAGTAGTTACTGATGTCCTCCCAGTTGCCTTTTGGCGGATTGTGATATTATCCATGAAATCCTCTATTCTTTTGGCATCCTATCCTCCAGGATATTTTGTACTTGATTTAATCCAGTTGCTTTTCCTGGCTTTGTCTTCTCAAGATGCATTTTTACTTCTTATATAGCACATTAGGGACTAAAACCCCAAATTGATTTTCACCTTGGTTTTAACTAGTCATTTGGTTGACTACACACATATTACAGTCTGATAGGATTCTCTTTTTAGTTGCTTACTATCTGCTAAGATACAAATATATTCCAATAGATTTGGGATGGAAAGTGCCATCCTCATCCAGAGAAAGAACTATGGAGACTGAATGTGGCTCAGAGCATAATATTTTTACTTTATTATTATTATTGTTTATTTGCTTGCTTTTTTTCTTGTCATTTTTTTCCTTTTGGTCTGATTTTTCTTGAATAGCATGACAAATATGGAAATATGTTTTAACCTTTATTAGACTGATTGCTATTTTGGGGAGGGGAGAGCAGGAAGTGGTAGAGAAGGGGAAAAAATTGGAACACAAGGCTTGCAAAGATGAATGCTGAAAAATATCTTTGCATGTATTTGGAAAAATAAAATACTATCAAAATGGAAAAAAGAAAACTATCTTCGCATGTACTTGGGAAAATGAAATACTATTGAACAAGAATAAAATTGGTTTCTTCAAAGTTAAATAATTTTTTAAACTTTTTATTGGTACATTTAAAAAAAAGACACAAATGTCATTTTCTGTAATGTTTGGGGTTTGCCAAGTCAGTGCCTTCTGATCCTTTTCCTGAAGACAATACTCATCAGTAAGTATGTAGTTTCCTAGTGTTCTACTAGGCTTTGGATTCTTTCATTTCTTAAATGTAAACCACAGTTTTCAACATACTTTATCTATGACCACCTCCTCAATGAAGTCCTGAACATTAAAGTAGATGTAGAATTGGTTTAAAGGATCTTATCAACTTTTTCCTAGATTTTCTCTACTTCTTCATCATCTGCAGCAGCTGTTGATCCCAAAGCTATAATTATATTCAAGATGTTCTTTTGGGATATGGTTCTCATGAGCCCTGCAATATGAGATAAACAAGCATTCCATTAAATGATGCCTCTTACTGCCTTTGGACAAATGATGAATATAATACTCTCACCCCCTTTGTTTGTCTCTCCAAAGAATAAATTTCCATTTAGCTCTAAGCTCTTTTTGTCTTCTGGTTTCATCTTAACACAAGAATGTCAATTTTTGAGTCATTTCAGTCCTGTCTGAGCTCTTCATGAGCTCTGTCCACTGTACCACCTAGCTGCCCTTTATATGGTTTTAGTATTTCTGATAAACATATCGATTCATTGTTCATCCTATTAATGTCTCACTTTTGAAGAACCAACAGATAAGAAAATGTTTGGAAATCATTTTTTAAAATGTGATTTTTAGCATCTCTACCAATTTTTTCTATTATTCCATCATTATCACTTCAGAAACATAAGGGAATCACACAGAACTGAGGTAGTTTTGTTTGTTGGTTGGTTGGGATTTTTTTGGTTTTATTGGCCATGATTTCTTAAACTTTTTACATTTGCAACCCTTTTTCACCCAAGAAATTTTTTACATAGTTCCTAGTATAGATAGAAAGATAGATAGATAGATAAAATAGGTATATAAATCAAACATTTATTGATAATAATGTGAGAATGTCAAGAGAATGTCAGGAAAATTGGGGATAATTGATAGAGGAAAAACATTTTAATAATAGCTGGCTTTTGTATACCATTTTGAGGTTTGCAAATGTGCCTCATTTGATACTCACAGTAACTCTGTAAGTAGTGCTATTATAATTCTCATTTTACACATTAGGAAATTGAGGCTAAATGACTTGCTAGAATCACACAGCTTATTAGTATCAGCATCCAGATTTGAGCTCATCTAGCCCACTATAGTCTATGCCATTTTGCTTCCTCAGCTGGGTGACTCCTCAGAAGAATACTCAGTTTTTTCATCAGGATCATTCTCAGAGCCTTTCCAATTTGTTACAAACTTCCAGAGTTTATATTCTTCCAGTTTAGCACTCAGGAACCCAGGGTCACCTCCATCTCTCAATGAATCATCAGAGTAGGGCTCTTTATTGAGGGGAAAAATCCCTCTTACTGTAAGTCTCAGCAAGAAGGAAAACAGCATCTAGAACTCTTATGGTCTAACCAACTTACTCAGATTAGTTAACAGCCAGCTGACAGAAAGCTCCTGTAGAAATGACATATTTGACAATTTCCAAAAGGAAGAGGAAGGGAAGATCAGAAGTATCCAGCCTGCAAAGCATCCATAACACTTTCCAATTACTTGAACCAGATTAAAATGTAATTTGGAAATATTTAATAAAATAAATAAAAACATAATAATATGTAACTAACATTTTTTAAAACTGTTAATATGAAGCCTGCAGGGTTCCTTATGTATGAATTAGTGGTACTATTGAGTTTGATACCACCTAGGAAACACCAAAGATACCAAATTATTCCTGAAGTTGCCTTTCTCTTGAATGTCTCCCATACCTGGGTATAAGTAAAGATAATGTATTTGATAAGAAAGAGAGCAAGTCAGAACAGTAAGGGAAAATAGGAAACACTAGTGATAGAAAAATGGGGAAGGAGAAACATTGCTACAGTCTAGATTAGAAGTTGTATAACTTGGGGGATCTGTGACTCCAATTCTAATGTCTGCATTTCAATATAATTGGTTTCCTTTGCAATCTCAATGCATTCTGGATTTTTAAATTGGGTTTTATTTTTGTTTTTGTTTTTTGTTTACTGCTTTTCATTTTAAAAGATTATTGTGAGAAGAGATCCACAGTCTTAATCAGGTTTCCATGTGGATCATGATACAAAAAAAAAAAAAAAAAAAGAAAAAAGGTTAAGAACTGCTGGTTTCAGATGAAGTCCGTTCAGATTTTTGTTGTTTAGTTGTTTTTCAATTGTGTTTAAATCTCCATGACCTTGTTTGAGGCTTTCTTGGCAAAGATACTGAAGTGGTTTTCCATTTTCTTCTCCAAGTAATTTTATTGAGGAAGAAATTAAACAGGGTTAAATGACTTATCCACACCCCCTTCTGACTAAGACCACATTTGAATTCAGGATGATGAGTCTTTCTGACTCCAGGCCCAACACTACCCACTGCACCAACCTAACTGTTCATTTTACAAAACTGTTAAGATGCCAAGGGCACAGCTTGGGGGAATTCCTATATACAGAAGTTTTGAATCCCTAGACTTGTTCTTCCATAAGTCCAAAATTAGAGTAGTCATCAAAGATAGTTGATATTGCAATGGATAGAGTGTTGGATTTGTAGTGAGGGCCAATTTATAAATCTAGTCTCAGACATTTACTAGGTGTGTGACCCTGGCAAATCACTTTATTTCTGCTTGCCTCAGTGTTCCCAACTATAAAATGGGATTAATAATAGCACCTACTTCAAAGGTTATGAGGACTAAATGAGATAAATAGTTGCAAAGCACAGTGTCTGGCACAAAGTAGGTGCTATAAGAACACTTATTCCCTTTTCCTGAAGATATATGTGCTCATCCAAATTTGCTGTTCCCAATGAACTTACTAATTCTAAATATAAGAACTTTTCAGAGAGTATTGGAAATATCAGGACTTAAGTAGATCAAGATTCACAAAACTTCAGCAGGAAGTGGTAGAGGTAAAGGAATTAGTTTCTGGTAATATATATATTTCCTATGGCTCATAAAGGAATGAACTAAGATGCATTTCTTGTCTGAGTCAGGGGGAAATACATGATATAGAGACTGCCAGATTGGAAGTTCCCCTGAAATTTTAATTACTCATGAAGGTCAGGATGGGTCATATTGACAATCATTAACTTGCTCCTCAGTCTGTGATGTCAAAAGACTGAAGGGTGAGAAATTACAGGGGGTCTTTTGTAGTCTGTTTGCCATTAATAGGGGATGGGGAGAACTCCAAAAGAAGCAAATCTGAGAGAAAAAATCAATTAATCAATAATTTAAGTACCTATTAAAATAGTTTATAATAGCTAATCTTCATGGAGTATGTTATTTTCAATATTTTTGTACCTCAAAAATCAGCAATTAGTACAAACCAGGGTCTAATTTATTTTTAACTGATTATCTTGACTTAAGAAAGCAATGGGTTAAATAGCTTTATGTGTTAAATGCAGGTGAAATTAAAAAATGTACCTTGCATTTTAAGGAGCAAGTTATTAAAAATTTACCAGAATACTCCTTCCTGGGAAAATCACTACTTTCTGGGGCAGCCTGTTTGATTTTAGAATAACTCTAGTTATTAGGAATTTTATTCTTACAGTGAGAGAGAAGAGAAGAAGAAAATTTTGGAACACAAGGTTTTGCAAGGGTGAATGTTGAAAACTATCTTTATATGTATTTTGAAAATAAAAAGCTATTATTTAAGAAAGAAAGAAAGAAAAAGAAAAAAAAGAAAGGAAGAAAGAAAAGGATTGCAGCATCCCTTCCTAAACAAGATTCTCTTCTTTGTTTGTACTATTACAATTATAGAGTTGAAAAAGACCTTAGAGAACATCTGATCTATCACCTTATAAATATTACAATAGATGCCCAGCTAAGTGTCTTGTCTGAACGTATATGGGTAATATTAGAGGTAAGATTTGACCCTGACTTCAGAACCAGATCTCATTTTATTATATCTTGCAATAGAACCTTGATTCAAATTCTATCTTTGAGTTTGGATAAGTAGTTTCATCTTGCTTCTCCTCTATTTCTTTTTCTGACCCTCATATTCTATAATTCAATCAAAAAGGTATTGTCAACTGATAGAGGTATCAGGACATAGAGAGCATCTTGTTAGTTATATTACTTGAAACCCTCTTGCACACACATAAAGAAGATTAGACACAGAAAGGATGAATGGTATGTAGAAGATACAGAATTTTGAACTCAGTTCCTCTGCCTCTAAATCCAATGTTTTTTCACTGCCATGCTGTTCACGTATCACTTGAAAATACACTGTCTTCTCTGTGCCATGATAAACCACTGGAGTAAATCCCCTGTCTATTTTTTAGATCTTAGTCTTAAAAGAAACTTTTTTTAATTTTTTAAAAAAAAAGGGAAGATAATGTTGTCCTGGCTAATTGCACAATTTACCAACTGTGACTCTGAGAGATTATCTGTGTGTGTGTGCGTGCTTTTTAAAAAAAAAATTCTTGTTACTTATTGCATGTTTGAAACTTCTTTTTGTTTTAGATTTTATTATTGCCTGGCACTATCAAGGGAGCATTCAAAGACATGGCCCATCATGATGTCCAAGACAATGAGTCCTTCTCTCCCACCATTGTAAGAATGGACATGCAATAATAATCTTTTATTGAAGCTGGCAAAGAGACAGTGAGATCGAGCCCTAAATCAAATAACTCAAACCTTGAAGATATGAGCAGCTATCCTTCTTGTTCCCTCCCAAACTCAATATTTTGGATTTGACAGCTAAAGATGGTCTTTGCTTTTATTTTCAAAACCACTCAGCTGCCCAAAGTTATATTCTACTCTTCCTGAGTGAGGCTGGAGAGATTTTATTGTTGTCCAGTCATATCCAACTCTTCTTGATCTCATTTGAAGTTTTCTTATCAAAGATCCTGGAATAGCTTGCCATTTCCTTCTCCAGTTCATTAGACAGATGAGGAAACTGAGGCAAACAAGATTAAATGATTTGCCCAGGGTCATGTGCTAGTACGTCTCTGAAGCCAGGTTTGAAATCAGAAAGAGTCTTCCTTACTCCAGAACTGGCTCTCTATCCACTATGCCACCCGGCTACCCAAGAAAAATAGGTTTCTAAATGGAGGGAGAAGGGAAAGGTAGTGGTTAAAGTGGAATTAGAGGTATAAAATCCAACCAGAGATTCCACATTATTGGCTCATTTTTTTTTTTTTTTTTTTTTGCTTGTTTGTTTGTTTAGTTTTTGGTTTTTTTCTTGGCTTTTTTTTTTTTTTGTGCTCAGAGCTAAATTCATAAAAAGACTTCATAAGAAAGGTATAATTAGCCCCGCCTAAGGAATTCAAATTTTGAAGGCACTGACTTATGATATTGTGGATGGTGTCTGAAAGAAGAAACCAAAAAAAACAAGTCTCTGCAAATGAATGATCTTTGGAGATTTCAAGTTAGAGAACTCTGGGCAAATTTCTTCATCCCTCTAGGGTCCAAGTTTCTTCCTCGACTCCTAAAATCTTTCCATTTTACAATCTATAATCATGTGCTTGAGGCTACCTTTAATAATTCCCAGGTCTCTTCTTATCTCCCTCACCTTTAGCTTCCCATTTCTAGCTGGTAGGAGATTCTTTGTAATCTTCCTAATTCATTGTAACCTCATCAGTTAGGTCAGTACTAGAGCAGTCCTGCCATTATCAATAATGACATTATTATTCATTATAATTTATTAATAACAAATCTTCTGAGTGCAAAGCACTCTTCCAGAAGTCTCCCATTACAATTCTCTCCGGTCCATAAGCATAGGACTGCCAGTTTCTTTTTCAGAGAATAGGTAGAAAAAATATGAGGTTCAGAAATGGTCAGTGGCTTACTAAGTCACCCTCAGTCAAGACCAAAAGTTGAAATCAGGTTCAGGTTTCCAGAATCTTCAGGTTACATTATTCTCCACAATAAAACCATACCACCTTCCTCTATGGGTGGAGTTTTTCAAGTCAAGAAACCTGGAGCAGTAGCTTGGAATATTTAAGAGCTCAAGTATTTTGGTTACATAACACATGCTTGTAGACAACCACGCCAGCTCCCACATGAACTGACTAGTCAGGTCCCCACACTCAGCCTGTACCCCATGACATTTTAATTGCAAACTAGCTAGATTTTTTGTTTTGATAAAGATTTCTGTTATACCCCTTTTCTCAACATAGTTCAACTCCTAAAACCTAATTTCAGGCATCACTGAAAATATCATCTCTTCCACGAAGACTTCCTGGGTCTGATCTCAGCTTAAAATGTTCTCTCTTCATTTAAACCCTCCTGGCATCTTATTTACAACTTTCATGCTATTCACATTGGGAAGTGAGAAGGGGATTCCTGACTCTCCTCATTTCACTCAATTTTCCTCTATCTTTATCTTGGAAAAGCAAGTAAGACTGAATAACCTTTTACTCTTCAGATCTCACATAGTACTTTGTTTTTGCACATTTCTTAGTGTTTATCATGTATGATAATTATCTGTGTATCTTTAACAACTAGACTATAAACTCTAGGAGGACAAAGATCATAGTTTGTTTTTTTTTTCCTTTTCCAGCACTTAGCATAAGTGACTACACAGAATATATCTTTAATATATGTGTGTGTTGAATCGAAAATAGCATCAAATTATAGAGGCAGCTAAGTGTTGCAGTAAATAATGCCAAGCCTGGAGTTGAGAAGACTCATCTTCCTGAGTCCAAATCTGTCCTCAGACTCTTACTACCTGTGTGGTCCTAGGCAAGTCATTTCACCCAGTTTGCCTCAGTTTCCTCATCTGTAAAATGATCTGAAGAAGGAAATGACAAACCATTCAGGTATCTTTGTGATGAAAACCCCAAATAGAGTCACGAAGAGTCAGATATAACTGAAATTACTAAACAAAAACAATTGAATTATAATTATTTTTCTATACTTTTCATCTAGATAAACTACTTGAGGATGGGACTTACCCAGTAGATTATACATTCAAGCTGTTAGGGACCTTAAATGCCATCTAATTCTGTGTCCCCCCTTTAAACATGAGGAAACTGTCTCCAAACAGTAAATAGATCTGAGAAACAAATCCAGACCCTCTGACTCCAAATATATCCTTCTTTTCACTATACCGTACTTATTGTAATATGAAACCCCTAGCTTATAATGAATCTTTTCTTTTCATTGTCCTAGGAAGAAGGTATTCTATGATTAGAATTTGATTAGTATTATTGCTACCATTTTGAATTCTATGCAATATAATCCTTCAGCAACTGAATTGGCTGGCAAACACTGAGGGAAATGCCCACAAGAAATGCCTATTCTTCTGATAGTTGATAATTACAAGTCTTTGCAAATGAGCAAAAGCAGCTGAGGAAAGATGCTTCATGGATCTCTAGGTAACACCAGTGTGACATTCTCAGGCCTCCCCTTCATCATTCTACCTTTCCCCTCCTTCTTCCATTCTTCCCTTCCCTCCCAAGGCCAGCCAACTTTTGTCCTAGTTGGAAAGCACTTAGAGTGACTCAGGGCTCAGCACAAAAATGAGAGTGTGGCCCTCAGCCTAAAAGATTATTAAGAGGCTGCTGGGAAGGAGGACCAGCATTAATTAATGTCTCCTTCTCTGAGTCTTGCTCACACATGTTCATACAAGCTTCCTTTCTTTCCCATTTGTCCCTTGGTCTGAAGAATGCTGTTTAATCACTGAGGGAAAATCTGCCAGCTTGCCTGGCACACCTGCACTGACTCAGCTGTTGGTCCCATCACCCACAAGCCAGAAGCTCTTCCATTGTTTGCTAACCCTGCCAACCTTTCTCTTTATTTCTCCTTCCCAGTGGAATCTTCCATGAGTCCTTTCCTACTCTGCTTGTGCTCTCCCTGCCACCTCCAGGTCATGCTCTGGATGATCATGACTTAGAGACTTGAAAGGACACATCTAACCCTTAAGTCCAACAAGGGAAGGGGACATGAGACCAACAGATAGCCTCCGTCTCTATGACTCCCCACTATGTCAGCACAGAAAAATATCTTCACTAAGTAATCTTGTGGCTTCTCTGACCTGAGTGGGAACTTGTGGTTATACCATAATAAGACACTTATATCATAATACATAATAAGACTTCCTCTACAGCCCAGTTCCAGTGTTGTCTTATGGCTTGAAGTTGGCCCTGAATTCTAAGTGGAGCACATGCTCTGGTTAAGCCCCTCCAAGTAAGATTACTTCTGACAAAGGTCAGGGATCTATCATGTGGCAACCCAGCAATGTACAAAGAAACACATTGCCATATTGTGATAAGGTATCAGCGATATTTTGATAAATTTTTTTTGGACACATCTGTTTATGAAGATCATTTACTAAGGCATAGAGGGAATTGCATACCCATCCCAAGAAAAACACAGATCCTCTGAAATAGGCATAGATATTCTTTTTTATTTTTAATTTATGGAATAAAATAAGCATTTACATAAGATAGTACAATAAAAAAGATGATTGCATATGAAACTGTAAATCTACTATACGCAATTTGCTATTCTTTTCAAATATATCATGTAAATTTTTTTTCTTCTCTTCTCCATAGATAGTTACCATTAGACACAAATAGGCATACACATGTATATACATATATATGATACATATTTGTGTATTTATATATACATACACATATATACACATATTTACATATATATATATGTAAAATAATTCTATACATCCTTCTTTTATCACTTCTTCCTCTACATATAGTGTCTTTCTCCATATGTTCTTTGTAGTCAAGATATTTGTAATAGTCAAAATGCAATATTCACTTAAATTGTTCTTTTTTTATTAAAGCTTTTTATTTGTATAACATATGTATGGATAGTTCCTCAGCATTGATCTTTACAAAGCTTTCCATTACAAATTTTACCCCCAGTCCCCTCCTCTCCCCTAGATGGCAGGAAGTCCACTACATGTTAATAATGTTGAAATACTTGACAAGTTGTGCAAGAAAAATGCTATCTAAAAGAAAAAAAAAAGAAAATCAGAGAAAGGAAACACAATGCAAGCAAACCTCAGTAGAGAGCATGAAAATGTTATGTTGTGGTCCATATTTCATATCCCTCTCTCTGGGTTATATGGTTTTCTTCAGTGAACAACTGGAACTGGTTTGAGACAATTCTTTGTTGCAGAGAGCCATGTCCATCAGAATTGATTATCATGTAATATTGTTGTTGCTGTGTATGATGATCTCCTGGTTCTGCTCATTTCACTCAGCATCAGCTCATGCAAGTCTTTCCAGGCCTCTCTGAAATCGTCCTGCTGGTCGTTTCTTACAGAGCAATAATATTCCATAACATTCATATACCATAATTTATTTAGCCACTCTCCAATTGATGGGCATCCATTCAGTTTCCAGTTTCTAGCCACTACAAAAAGGGCTGTCACAAACATTTTTGCACATGTGGGTCCCTTTCCCTCCTCTAAGATCTCTTTGGGATATATGCCCAATAGAAACACTGCTGGGTCAAAGGGTATGCACAGTTTGATAACTTTTTGAGCATAGCTCCAAATTATTCTCCAGAATGGTTGGATCAGTTCACAGTTCCACCAACAATGTATCAGAGTCCCAGTTTTCCCACATCCCCTCCAACATTCATTGTTATCTTTTCCTGTCATTTTAGCCAATCAGAGTTGTCTTAATTTTCATTTCTCTGATCAAGAGTGATTTGGAGCAACTTTTCATATGACTAGGGATGGTTTTAATTTCATCATCTGAAAATTGTTCATATATCTTGATCACTTATCTATTTTTTTGAAGAGTGGCTTGAATTTTTGTAAATATGAGACAATTCTCTACATATTTTAGAAATGAGGCCTTTATCAGAACCATTAAATGTAAAGATGATTTCCCAATTTGATGCTTCCCTCCTAATCTTGTCTGCATTAGTTTTATTTGTACAGAAACTTTTTAACTTAATATAATCAAAATTATCTATCTGGTGTTCAATTAGGAGTTCCAGATGTTGTTTGGACATAAATTTATTCCATCTCCACAGGTCTGAGAGGTAAACTATACTCCGTTCCTCTAATTTGCTTACAATATCACTCTTTATATCTAGATCATGAATCCATTTAGATCTTATCTTGGTATGTGGTGTTAGGTATGGGTCAAGCCCTAATTTCTTCCACACTAGTTTCCAATTTTCCCAGCAGTTTTTGCCGAATAGTGAGTACTTATCCCAGAAGCTGGGGTCTTTGGGTTTATCAAACACTAAATTGTTAAAGTTATTGCCTCAATTGTCCTGATAACCTATCCTATGACACTGATCGACTGCTCTATTTCTTAGCCAGTACCAAATGGTTTTGATGACCACTGCTTTATAATATAGTTTTAGATCTGGTACAGCAAGGCCACCTTCATCTGCCTTTTTTTTTTTTCATTAATCCCCTTGAAATCCTTGACCTTTTGTTCTTCCAAATGAATTTGCTACTATTTTTTCCAGATCTATAAAATAATTTCTTGGGAGTTCGATTGGTATGGCACTAAATAAGTAGATTAGTTTGGGTAGTACCAGATCTAAAACTATATTATAAAGCAGTGGTCATCAAAACCATTTGTCTCCATTACATATGATGCTTGCTGATGGTTTTAAATAGATGCTACTGATCATTTTAAGGAAAAGCCCATTTATTCCTATACTCTCTAGTGTTTTCAATAGGAAAGGGTGTTGGATTTTATCGAATGCTTTTTCTGCATCTATTGAGATAATCATATGGTTTTTGTTAGTTTGGTTATTAATATAAATAATTATGCTGATAGTTTTCCTAATATTGAACCAGCCCTGCATCCCTGGTATAAATCTTACTTGGTCATAGTGTACTATCCTGGGGATGACTCTCTGTAATCTCATTGCTAATATCTTATTTAAAATTTTTGCATCAATATTCATTAGGGAAATTGGTCTATAGTTTTCTTTCTCTGTTTTCACCCTACCTGGTTTAGCTATCAGCACCATATCAGTCTCAAAGAAGGAATTTGGAAGTATACCTTCTGTCCCTATTTTCTCAAATAGTTTGTATAGTATTGGAATTAATTGTTCTTTGAATATTTGGTAGAATTCACATGTAAATCCATCTGGCCCTGGAGATTTTTTCTTAGGGAGCTGGTTAATAGCTTGTTCTATTTCTTTTTCTAATATGGGGCTTTTAAATAATATATGTCCTCTTCTGTTAATCTGGGCAATCTATATTTTTGTAGATATTCCTCCATTTCATTTAGATTATCAAACTTACTGGCATAAAGTTGGGCAAAGTAACTCCTAATTATTGTTCTAATTTCCTCTTCATTGGAGGAAAGTTCTCCCTTATCATTCTTGAAACTAACAATTTGATTTTCCTCTTTCCTTTTTCTTATCAAATTAACTAAAGGCTTATCTATTTTGTTGGTTTTTTCATAGAACCAAGTCTTAGTTTTATTTATTAATTCAATAGTTTTCTTATTTTCAATTTTATTAATTTCTCCTTGTATTTTTAGAATTTCCAATTTGGTATTTAATTGAGGGTTTTATTTGTTCTTTTTCTAGTTTTTTTAAAATAATAAGCCCAATTTGTTGGTCTTTTCTTTCTCTATTTTATGCAAGTAAGCATCTAGAGATATAAAATTGCCCCTTATAACAGCTTTGGCCGTGTCCCACAAATTTTGGTATGTTGTCTCATTATTGTCATTCTCTTGGATGAAATTATTGATTGTGTCTATGATTTGCTCTTTCACCAATTCATTCTTCAGGATTAGATTATTTTATTTCCAATTAACTGTTGGTCTATTTTCTCCTGGCCTTATATTGCATGTGATTTTTATTGCATCATGATCTGAAAAAGATGCATTTACTATTTCTGCCTTTCTGCATTTGATTTTGAGGTTTTCATGCCCTAACACATGGTCAATTTTTGTATAGGTTCCATGGACTGCTGAGAAAAAAGCAAACTCCCTACTGTCTCCATTCAACTTTCTCCACAGATCTATCATACTTAACTTTTCTAACAATTGGTTTATCTCCCTAGTTTCTTTCTTATTTATTTTGTGGTTTGATTTATCTAATTCTGAGAGAGCAAGGTTGAGATTCCCCCACTAGTATAGTTTGGCTGTCTATTTCTTCTTGCATCTCTCTTAATTTCTCCCCTAGGAATTTGGATGCTATTGCACTTGGTGCATATATATTTAGTATTGATATTGCTACATTATCTATAATACCATTTAATAAAATATAGTTTCCTTCCTTATCTGATTTGATTAGATCTATCTTGGCTTTTACTTGATCTGAGATAAGGATTGCTACCCCTGCTTTTTTTTTGTTCACCTGAAGCATAATAGGTTCTGCTCCAGCCTTTTACCTTCATCCTATATGTGTCACTATGTTTTAGATGTGTTTCTTGTAGACAACATATTGTGGGATTCTGGTTTTTAATCCAGTCTGATATCTGCTTCCGCTTTATGGGAGAGTTCATCCCATTCACATTCACAGTTAGAATAACTAATTCTTTATTTCCTGCCATCTTATTCACCCAAGTGATGTTTTTCCCTTTCCTTTCCCCTTTCTCCCTTCCCCCCTCCTCAATACTTTGCTTTTGATGACCCCCTCCCCCAAACAATCCACCACCCTTTAGGCCCCCTCCCCCCTTTTTACTCCTTTCCCCTGATTCTTCTATTTTCCCTTCTATTAGTTTATCCCTTTCTTTTCTTCCTTTCCCTCCCACTTCCCTCTAGCAACAGACAAATTTCTATGTGAAACCAAGTATCTGATATACACTTTTAGAACCCAACCTGATGAGAGTAAGATTTACACAATGCTCATCTCCCTCCCCTCTTTCTTTCAATTATATTAGGTTTTCTTTGCCTCTTCAAGAAATTTTACCTTGTTTTTACCTCCTTTTTTTTAGATCTTATTTTACCTCTTTTTCCCTCTTTTCCCCAGTATGATAACCTTCCCCCCTCTAGTTTTCTTTTTCATATTAGCAAAGTAATATCTAGTTAATTATACCCCCAAACTTTAAGTATCCCCATAGTAGAAATAAAGTTCTCAAGAGTCCTTTCCTTTTTACCTTTTTATGCTTCTCTTAAGTTCTGTGTTTGGAGGTCAAATTTTTTGTTCAGATCTGGTCTTTTCAATAGAAATAGGTGAAATTCACCTATATCATTGAATGACCATCTTCTGGTCATTCCATTGGACCCTGGAGGATAATGCTCATTCTAGCTGGATAGGTTATTCTTGGCTTTAATCCAAGTTCCTTTGCCTTTTGGAATATCTGGTTCCAGGCCCTTTGATCCTTCAGTGTGGAGGCTGACAGATCATGTGTGATTCTAATTATTGATCCTCGGTATTTGAATTGTTTCTTTCTAGCTGCTAGCAGAATCTTTTCCTTGATATGATAGTCCTGAAATTTAGCCATGATCCTTGGGGTTTTAATTTTGGGGTCTCTTTCAGGAGGTGATCGGTGAATTCTTTCAATGGTGATTTTGCCTTCTGATTCTACAAACTCAGGGCAGTTTTCTTTCAGGATTTCCTGGAAGATAGTGTTTAGATTCTTTTTTTTCATCATGACTTTCAGGAAGTCCAATAATCCTTAGATTGTCTCTCCTAGATCTATTTTCCAAGTCAGTTGTTTTTCCTAGGAGATATTTCATATTTTTTTCTAATTTTTCATTTTTTTTTGGATTTTGACTGATTCTTGAAGTCTTATTGAGTCATTCACTTGCATTTGTTCAATTCTTATTTTTAAAGTGTTGTTTTCTTCAGTTACCTTTTTAAGCTACTTTTGTAACTGGCCAATTTGTTCATTGCACTCTTTTTCCACTTCACTAATTTTATTTTTCAATAAATTGGTGTCTTTATCATATCTCTTTTGCAGGGCTTCTTTCACTGACTTCAGTTTATTTTCCCATTTATCCTCCAGCTCTCTTTTGAGATTCTGTATGCAATCTTCCAGAAAGGCCTTTTGAAAAGGGGACCAGTGATGGTCCTTAATAACATCCTCTAGAGTTTTGTCTAAAGGAACCTCAGGATCTGGGGTCAGCCCTTCTTTGTCTCGATAAAACCTGTCTATGGAGAGAGCTCTCTTTTGCTTCTTCATTTTTTTTTTTAGACAGCGTGGATGTCTCTTTAAGGCTTGGAAAAATGGCGGCTGAAGTTCTTTGCCCTGGGGCAATTTGTCGAATTAATTTAAGGTGCTGGGCCGGTGGGGGGTAGGACTAAGTCTGAATTACTCCTTAAACAAGGGAAGTCTGCCAGAACACCTGCCCCCAATCAGGGCAGAGTGTACCGAGTGCCTCAGATAAACTCCAGGTGTTTGGAGTTTGGAGTTTTTGCCACAGTGAGCTGAGTCCCACCCTCACTTCCGGCCTACACCACTCTTTATCCCTCTGTCCCAGTTAAACAAACCTGATATGAAGTTCTTCAGAGATATCTGCAAGCAGTGTCCAAGTATTTCTGAATTTGTTGACTTCAAGATCAGTTCAGAGGCTTATTTTATTGTTGATTTGAGAGAAGATCGGAGGAGACGCAGAGTCACGTTTTCTCTGTGCCATCTTGGCTCCACCCCTTAAAGTTTTTCTTAAAACAATATTGCTGTCATTGTATACAATCTTCTCTTGGTTCTGATCATTTTGCTCTTCATTATTTCATGGAAAATTTTTACATTTTTTTCTAAAATTATTAAGCTCATTATTTCTTATAGCACAGTAGTATTTCAAAATGTTCTAAAATGTTTAGTGCAGACATAGATATTCAAGAAGCTGCTATCTTATTCACAGACCAAGGAGAAGAGGGTGTAGATTGGTTACCAAATGTACAGTTTAGAACTAGAAACAACAACAAGAACAGAAAAAAAAGACTTTGAAAATAATTTCAAACCCTGAAGTAAACTGACTTTTTATTTCTCTTTTCAAGTTGTGGTTGATTTTCCTAATTTCTCAAATTAAAAAAAAAAAAAAAAAAACTTGTGGGTTCAGGATGATGACAAATGAAATCTCATTTGGAGCATATTGCAAGATGTAGAATGAAAAAGTTTTAAAACTAGAAGGGACCTCAGATACTACTTTATCCAAGTTGTTCGTTTCACAGTTGGGGAAACTGAGGCCTGAAGGATAACTTATTTATCCAAGGTCACACAGGTAGCAGGTAGCAAAACCACACCTAAAATTCAAGTTCCTTCCTCCCAGTTCAACAATGGAGTCATGCTTGCTTGCAACAAAACCCTTATATAAGTAGGCATTGTTCTTTGGAACAAACTTCATTGTTTAAGCATTGTGTTTTCACCTACCTACTAATTAAATAATCTATCCAGGACTACCATCTGTGATTGGGATAGGGAGTGACAATACATGTTGGGAATGGGGTAAGGAACGTATACAAACCTAAGAACCATAGTCTAAGCCCAGAGAAGCTCAAGATAAAATGATGATAATCTAAAAGGATAGTATATAGTAATAGGAAGATTGCCTGGAATTATGTAGGATTAGATGCTTAACAATCTTCACTGTTATTATTCAGTGGCAGAAAGCAGATAAAAGGATCCTCAAAAGAAGAGTTTTGAACAATAAAGGTCAATTTGGTCTAGCATTTTGTGCCATTGGGCCATTATGGAATAGTGGAATTCAACAACTTCATTTTCAGAATTTATAGTCATTTTTTTCCAGTATTGCTCATGTTTACCTTATGCTTTTAAATTTTTTAGTTGTCTTTTCTTTTGTATAGTATCTCTGTATATAAAATGGAGGAACTGCTTTCCCTTTTATGTCTGATTTTGTTTTGTTTCCTGGTCTTCAGGGATGTTTTATACTTCAGAAAGATCTGTTTTGATAGAGCTATAGTTTGGGGTATCCAAGGAATGATAATCTCTTCTAAGAAGAGAGGAGGAAAAGTCAGGTATATGATTAGGGCAGGTAATTAAGAAAGGCAAGATAAGTAAGGTTCAGTTACCAAAAAACTTGTACTAAAAATTTCAAGAGACTCTAATATGGAGAATGAACCTAAATAGTCACTTGATGAAAAAAGTGGGCAGAAGTTAGGAATTTGAAGGGAAAGGAAGAGGAAGCAAGATAAAGATGTTGACTAATCATCTTCCATGCTCAAGTGAGTGGACTTCAAATCCATGAACATGAAAAGGATATTCATTCCCTTTCTCCTAGTCTACTTCTCTGGACAGATGCCCAAGTCTATAGATGGGAATACAGGCATACTATGTTTTATTGTAGTTCACAAATATTTTGCTTTTTACACATTGAAGGTTAGTGGCAATTCTCCATCGAACAAGTCTATCGACGCCATATTCCCAAAAGCATGTGTTTATATCACATATCCATGTCACCTTTTGATAAATCTCTCAATATTTCTAATTTTTTATTATTGTTATATCTGTTGTATTGATCTATGATTAGTGATCTTTTGTATAACTATTGTAATTGTTTGGGAATGTCACAAACTATTCCTTTAAAAAAAAAGCAAATTAAATCAATAAATATTGTACATGTTCTGATTACTCCACCAACTGGCTGTCTTTCTACCTTTTCTTGGACCTCCCTATTCTCTGAGACACAAAATTACATAAACTTAGTTGATAAAGCAGAGACAGGGTTTGAGAGGATTGACTCCAATTTTGAAAGAAGTTCTATTGTGGATAAAATGCTATCAAACAGCATCACATGCTACAGAAAAATCTTTTGTGGAAAGAAGTCAATTGATGTAGCAAACTTCATTATTTTCAGAAATTTTCAGAAATTGCCACAACCACCTCCAGCCTTCAACAATCATCAGTCAGTAGGCATCACCAGTGAGGCAAGATCCTCCACCAGCAAAAACTCACTGAAAGCTCAGGTGATACAATTTTAATTCAGGTACCTACATTTTTTAAGACATAATATCATTGCACATTTAATTGCATTAGAAATGTTAGCTTTGGCAGTAAGAGAAGAAAAAGAGATTAAAGGAATTAGAGTGATCACTCTTTGCAGATGACATGATGGTATACTTAGAGAACCCTAGAGGCTCAACTAAAAATCTGCTAGAAACAATTCACAACTTTAGCAAAGTGGCAGGATACAAAATAAATGCACATAAATCATCAGCATTCTTATATATTACCAACAAAGTTCAGCAGCAAGAGATACAAAAAGAAATTTCATTCAAAATAACTGTTGATAGTATAAAATATTTGGGAATCTATCTGCCAAGGAAAAGTCAGGAACTATACAAACTAAACTACAAAACACTTTCCACACAAATAAATTCAGACCTAGTCAGTTGGAAAAACATCAAGTGCTCATGGGTAGGCCGAATGAATATAATAAAAATGACAATACTACCCAAACTAATCTACTTATTTAGTGACATACCAATCAAACTCCCAAGAAATTATTTTACAGATCTAGAAAAAATAGTAGCAAAGTTCATTTGGAAGAACAAAAGGTCAAGGATTTCAAGGGGATTAATGAAAAAAAAGGCAGATGAAGGTGGCATTGCTTTACCAGATCTAAAACTATATTATAAAGCAGTGGTCATCAAAACCATTTGGTACTGGCTAAGAAATAGAATAGTCGATCAGTGGAATAGGATTGGATCACGGAACAAACTAGGCAATAACTATAGCAGTCTAGTATTTGATAAACCCAAAGACCCCAGCTTTTGGGATAAGTGCTAACTATTTGACAAAAACTGCTGGGAAAATTGGAAACTAGTGTGAAAGAAATCAGGGCTTGACCCACACCTAACACCACATACCAAGATAAGATCTAAATGGGTTCATGATTTAGATATCAAGAGTGATATTATAAGCAAATTAAAAGAACATAGGATAGTTTGCCTCTCAGACCTACGCAGAAGGAAGGAATTTGTGTCCAAAGAAGAATTGGAACTCTTAACTGAACATCAGATAGATAATGTTGATTATATTAAGTTAAAAAGTTTTTGTACAGACAAAACCAATTCAGACAAGATTAGGAGGGAAGCATCAAACTGGGAAATCATCTTTACATTTAATGGTTCTGATAAAGGCCTCATTTCTAAAATATATAGAGAATTGTCTCATATTTATAAGAAATCAAGCCACTCTCCACTCGAAAAACGGTCAAAAGATATGAACAGACAGTTTTCAGATGAAGAAATTAAAACTATTTCTAATTGTATAAAAAGGTAGTCCAAATCACTATTGATCAGAGAAATGCAAATTAAGACAACTCTGAGGTACCATTACACATCTGTCAGATTGGCTAAAATGACAGGAAAAGATAATGATAAATGTTGGAGGGGATGTGGGAAAACTGGGACACTGATACATCACTGGTAGAGTTGTGAACTGATCCAACCATTCTGGAGAGCAATTTGGAACTATGCTCAAAAAGTTATCAAACTGTGCATACCCTTTGACCCAGCAGTGTTTCTATTGGGCTGATATCCCAAAGAGATCTTAGAGGAGGGAAAGGGACCCACATGTGCAAGAATGTTTGTGGCAGCCCTCTTTGTAGTGGCTAGAAACTGGAAACTGAATGGATGCCCATCAATTGGAGAGTGGCTGAATAAATTATGGTATATGAATGTTATGGAATATTATTGCTCTGTAAGAAACGACCAGTAGGACGATTTCAGAGAGGCCTGGAGAGACTTGCATGAACTGATGCTGAGCGAAGTAAGCAGAAGGAGGAGATCAATATACACAGCAACAAGAAGACTATATGATGATCAATTCTGAAGGACATGGCTCTCTTCAACAATGAGATGTTTCAGACCAGTTCCAGTTGTTCAGTGATGAAGAAAGCCATATACACCCAGGGAGAGGCTTGTGGGATTTGAGTCTGGACCACAATGTAGCATTTTCATACTCTCAAGAGACCTGAAGTCACACTCACACATGTATTAGACTTCCTGCCATCTAGGGGAGGGGCAAGGGGGTAGGAGGTAAAAATTTGTAACAGAAAGCTTTGCCAGGGTCAATGTTGAAAAATTATTTATGCATGTTTTACTAATAAAAAGCTTAAAATTATTATTGCACATTTTGTAGTCTACAACACAATATAAATATAACTTTTATATGCACTGGAAAACCAAAAAAATTCATGTAAGTTAATTTTATTCACTTTATTTTCATGTTCTGTCATTGAACCAGCAATATTCCCAAGGCTACCTGTAGTAAATTCATTCATTATCCATTGCCTTCATCTCAAAGGAACAAACTAATTATTTATTTTATCAACAGGATGTGTATGAACTAAAGGCTATGAGACAATCATAGAACATTTGTTTTAAAAGGGACCTCAAGTACAAACTCTGACTTCTTTTCAATTTTTAAAAAAGGGGGAAACTATGGTCTATTTTTATAACTTGCCTAAGATCGCAAAGATGGTGACAAAGTAGGCCTCCTGTATCCTGGTCCCAGATTTTTGTATGTTACATTCTTATTTCAGTAGCCATTAGTAAATACAATTGTTTATTTTTCAGTTTCAACTATTCATCTATCAGAACCAAGTTCAGCCAACACTTTAATATTTGAACTCTGGAGATCACAAAATTAAACCTGTTTTATATAACTAACTCTAAAGTCCAACTTGTATAGTTCTATCATGGTTTGGAGGTGACCTGAATTCTCAAAGCCTTCCTAGTTCAGCTCAAACTTTGAGAAAAAGTCACTGAATGTGGGTCTTAAGGCTGTCCGTTTAGAGCTCATTGCAATGATTCAGCCCAGAAGTTTGACAATGAGGTAATGAACCCTTTTGATTACAGCAAAAAATGAACTGATCAATTAAGGCATAAAGGAACTGCAAAAAAAGAGATTTTTTTAAAAAATACTAAAATGTATTAACTGTGACAATTGAAGAATAAATGTCTCTGCTACCTGCATTTGTTTTTAGACCAGTTAATTGAAGGTCATTTGTGTGACTACTGGAGATGGAAAATAGAAATCTGAGCATCTGTGGCAAACATCATTAAGTGGGTCCTCAAATTAACTTTATTAACTCATAGTGTGAAAATAAAACAAAACGTAATTAAGACAAACTCAGTGGAGTGGAAGGGAGTACCAGTCTTTTAGGCAAAGGCTTCTGTGAGGAGAAATCCTAAGATACCTCAAGGTCACTGCAAGGGATGCCATTGTCCAGAAAGTGAGAGTATTGGAGCAGAGGAGGACCAACATAGAAACAAACTCATCTAGTAGGTCACAATTAGAGTAGAGGAAGAAGGAGAAAGGGAAGGATGAACTCTGTAGTTTCCTAGCCAATAATTATTCTGGCTAAGTAGGTACTAAACTCGCTTGGTTTTGTCCTGCTCAATAATGCTGCCAAAATATGAATTTTAAAGTCACATACTTTAAAAATCATTATTTTAATATTTTGCACTCTCTAAATTTTAATGCCTTTGGGCAAAACCCCCATTTACCCAACACTAACTATGTCTCTGCTGGTTACTTTGCACATGAAAAATTCCATCAAGAAATAGATCCCAGTAAACAAGGTTGGAAGGTTATTAGTAGAAAAGAGATTATTCCTTATCTCCTCATCATAACAAGGAGCATACATATACCACTCAGTGACACAAGCTAAAGAACATTGCCTGCCAGAACTAGCAAGAATACCAGATGCCAAATTACCTGTCCTTCTAGCCAAGTTGTATACATTCATCTCAGGCAGAAGAAGCCTTGAATTCCCCGATCTAAGGCAAACTTTTTAAAAAGAAAAAATAATCCATTGTACTTAATGTTGGTTTTCTGTGTTGCTCTTGTTTTCTTATCTCTGGAACCAAAGAAAACACTTCCATTTCTTCTGAAGAATATACAGATTAGTAAAAAATAGTAGAATCCTAGTTTTAAAGCTAGTGACGGGATCCAAAGGGAAAAAAATAGCCATGGCACACTTAATTCCAAAAGTAAACATTCAATGGACACTATATACACAGCAGACAGAATTTGACTTTCATTATAATTGAATTCAGACTACAACAAAGGAAACTTTATTAGATGCCCTTGATTTGGAATCAAAGGACCTGAATGTGAATACTAGCTCAGCTATTCACTATCTCAGTCCTTCTGATTGTCAGTATCTTCATCTGCAAAATGAGGGGGAGTCAACCTAAGATCTTTTCTAGTTGATGCTATAACTCTGAGAGGGGATACTACTAGAGAACTGGTAGGTGATTCAAAAGACCTGAATTCAAATCCTTTCTTATATACTCACTAGCTCTGTGATTATGGGTAAAAATCAGTTTACCACTCTCTTCCTCAGTTTTTTTCATTTGTGAAATGGGAATAATAATAATAACATCTACCTTCCAGAATAGTTGTGAGGATAAAGTAAGATAAATATTGATAAAACTCTTTGCATTACTTAAATGCTATTTTTATTATATTCCTGCATATATGTGTATATATATATAAGCATATATATACTTAGAAGCTTTGTCTCAGCAATTCTGTCCTATTCTTCCTCCCTGATCCAACTTCTTACTGGTTCTATGTTTATTTGAAAAAGATCATCTGTTTTACTAAACCAATCTTCCCTTTGTTACTGATACTTTCACTTCTTTCAGAGACAGAGGGTTTATTTGTCTCCACTCTGAAAATGGATTCTTTCCTGGAACATGCAATGAATTTTGTGTGTAAACTCCTCTCCACAGGCTCCTGATGGCTGTGTTCCCCTGCCAACAAATGTATTATTCTTAGTGCTCCCAAGCATCAATACAGCACTTCATATTTGCAAAGTGCTCTATGGTTGCGGCAATTATCAATCACTTCTCAAATACCAACCTCCTCTAGGTAGATGGTTGAAGGTAGATGGATGGGACTCCACAGTCCTTGATTCAGAAGCTACAATGCAATATGAGTCTTTGAAGATAATCATAATAAATAGCAGCCTATTTTTATAGAACAGTTTACAAAGCACTTTATGTGCTATATCTTTTTCAATTCTCATAACAGCCCCTCAAAGTGAAAAGCATTAAACTCAATTCACAGAGGGAGAAACATGAGTTAAATTACTTGCTCAAGGTCACCAGTTGGCAAGTATCAGAGCCTGGATCTGAATCCAAATTTTCTGATTCCAAGTCCACTGTTCTTAACACTCTAGGATACCTCCCTAGACACAAAAAGAACTTTCTTGAGTTACTTAAGATATATAACCCAGAACTAACAATAATACTTTATAGTCATTTTGAAATGTTTTCATAAACATCATTTCATTTTATCTTCATGATCACATTATGAGGTAGTTAGGTCAAATATTATTAATCCCATTTTTGCATAAGGCAACTGAGGCTCAAAGCTCCTTTCAAGTAGGAATTGGTTAATTCCTTGTATTTGTGTCCCCAGCATGGTTCCTGGCACAGAATAGGCATTTATTAAATCCTGGCTAATTGATTGATTTCAATAGAGCCCTGTCTTCTGTGTTCTAGATCAGTGATTTTGATTTCCACTATACTGCATGACCTCCCCGCTCAGGTTCATAAAGTTCTGATTGGCTAAATGGAAGAAGGTGCAGAATTGCCAAATTCCAGGTGGCAAGCAATATTGTAAAAACTGTTCTCTTTAACAGAGATGAAGGTTGGACAGAAGTAGTTTTGTACTCCCAGAATGACACTAGGTGCTAAATAAAGCTTATGAATTATTTTTTTTCCCCATGACTTCTGGATAACATATTGGAAGTTAAGCTTAAGTTGATAGTGAGTTAAATTGGACAGGAGCTCAGACAATATAACTTCTATTGTTTCTTCTCAGAAAAAAAAAATAAGCTATGTTCTGTGAATGCTTATGAGATTCAATGAGCTCTCCCATACAGAGAATGATTGTAGTAGTTATACCCCCTTGGGATTTTAGTCTCCTAGGCAGCCATGATGAAAGATGTAAATTCAATTGCTCCATGTCAAACCTGTAACTTTTTACTGCAAAAAAGACCTTGGAAAATGACATTATTGTCTTCCAAATAAATACCAAGACCTTTTTTAAAGAGCCACTGTGGAATCTTCTTTATTTAGCTGTGGCTCCATAATTTAACAAGCTCCATTAAAAATGTAGTTTGTCTAGGAGAGTACAACTTTCTAAAGAAATGTACTCTTTCATTTCTTTCTTCCTGTTCCCATCTTCCTCTTGTAAAAAATGCTTTAACTTCCTGTTGTTTCCCTCCTTCTCTATGGAAGTTAGACAAACCAGGGAAGAGTGGAGAGTGGCTTTTCTTTGTGTTTTCTTTTTATTGTCCCTCTTATCTAAGAATGTGCATATAAATTCTAATAATAATTTATATTAATTATATTCAGTTATTATGTGCACAGCTTGTAAAAGAGAGGAAAAGGATTCTCTTTTTCAAAAGTAGAAGATATTTCTTAGCTAAGCAGAAAAAAAGAACTTGGGGACTAGAGCTACAGAAGCAAGAAGAACAATTTCTCATAAACCTTGCGAACTCCACACAAGTCCTAAATATAGGATAGAATCCTAGACCTACTCTTCTTTTCTTTTGTAAAAAGAATAGAAAGCCAGAAAAAAATAGGCTATAGGGAAAGGGAGAAGGGGGAGCACTAAGAGTTGTAGGACATTCTGGCTTGTATATTTCAGAAGCATAAAGGGGACTGGAAGGAATGAAAATGATTGTGATACTCAAGTGTATTGACAACATATTTCATGTATTTTAATGGTAGTAATGATTATCATAGACTATTAGGACAGAAAGGCCTCACTACAAATTATCTACTTCAGTTGCTTGCTTCTATTTGGAGAATCCACCTAAGTGCCTTCCACCTCCATGATTTAATAAAAACAAATAATCTACCATTAAAATACTTTTGTTCAAAATAAGATATGTCAATTTAACTTGTCTCTGAAGCTTTGTAACCCAGTGGGGAAAGAACTATGGTTTTAATATAGTTTGTAATCCAGCAGAGACAGAGATAAGAGAAAGAAAGAATAGCAAAATGAAGAAGCAACAATCTATCAGTGGCAGCTGATCCCAGATCAAGTCCTTACTATTTGACCTTGAGGCAAGACACAGCACATACAAGAGCATCAATGTTATATTTAAATCCCAGCTCTGCTTATTCTGTGGATAGGTTACTTGATCTCTCTGGGCTTTATTTTTCTCATCATTAAAATCAAAGAGTTGGACTACATGACCTCTAAGGTCCTTTCCAATTCCAAATCCTAGGTTACTGTAGGTGAAAATTTCCTGACTCACAGACTTCCCATGTTTCCCATTTACCTGGCTTTCCCCTTTTTACAGGGGAAAGAAGCAAAAAGAGGGAAAGGGATGATAAATCTTTTCCTTTAAACAAATAAACAACAAACAACATGATGATTCTCCCATTTGAGACATGAGGGCCAAACTCTTTGTTTTATACTTCCTTGTACTTTATACTTGATATGTACTCACCAAAGTAGAACATAAGAAACTGACTCCATGATACCTTCCATTACTGTAGGATGCTGCAAGAGGCCCTTTAGGCTTTTTTTTTTTTGGTGGTTGTTGTTCTCTCCAATACTAATCTAGTTTGGTTTTTTGGTTTGTTTGGTTTTATTTTAATTCACACAAGACTACTCCAGATCTAAAGATGCTAGGTGTTTCTTTCTAGATTAAATAGAATAGGTAGATAATTATCCCCGGATTTGTTGTGCATTCTGTTCAACATGTCAGCTTCTAGCTCAGTGATACTGAAGGCATGAAATGTTTTGATTTCTCCCATGAGGAAAGGATCTCCATTAGGTATGACTGCTCATAGGCAGAGACAGAATCAGGAAAATGAGAATGCAAGTAAATAAAATCTTCAATTAAATATTCTTTTACAATTAAATTTGTGAGTTTAGTGCTCTGGATACAGAACATGGTGATTAATACATTGAGCCAATTAAACTTTAAGTCATTCCTTACATTTGTTTGCATTTTCTCTTTTCTTTTCGGTAGTACACACACAGAATTAGTCTATACCAAAGGTGTAATTTATCTGTCTGCAGTCTGAGTCACTTATTTCCCAGAGCGTATTCAGCAACTAATTCTCTTTCTAATCCCCATGGAATATACTACAGAACTTTCCATTTATTTACTCATCAGCACTTTGCCTCAACCAATCTTGCCTTCCCTCCCACTTTCTCTTTCCCTTCTCCACCACCAAACAGCTACTCCGCACAAAGGAGTTCTATTTGATGTCTAATATTCTAGAATTTATTCAGGTGATCTTTAAAAAAAGAAAAACTATTTTTCTATGGTCTTAAACCAGTACAAACTATGGAATACTTCTACTGTAGTTGCATGACCTCCAAAACTTAAAAGGACAGCATCACAGAGATGGATCTGACAATATTGAAAAGATGCAGAAAATAGAGATGCAGGTGGGGAGCCTTGTTTACTGCTTTGGAAATCCATGAAACTTGAGCTAAGTTTCTGAGATGACAGAATCAGGAAGATATTTAACTCAAAACCCCCTGGGGAATTTTTCTTTCTAAACATTTATTTTGATTTCACTATAGCATCAGAAGAAAAGCAGATGTACCAAAGGTCACATAATAACTCAAACAAATTAAAACTACAATCCCCCAAAAAAGGAACAATTTTTTTTGACCAACAATGACTGAGTGAATTCAAGAAGTAGAATAGTGCATTATAGAGAACTAGAGACATGGAGTCTAGTGTCTATGGTCACTAGCTTACTTGGACACATCATAAAACTGGGCTTTGGTTTCTTCATCTGGAAAATGGGAGTGAATACCACCTACCTTTCTTAACTCACAGAGCTATTATGAAGCTCAACTGAAATCACGTATTTGACAAAAATTGTGAAATGTATAAGGTTACACAAATGTAAAATAATGCTTTTTATTATTATAAGTATTAATAGTATATTAACTATTGATAATTAATATAAGGTAATAGCTTTAATTATAATATATTATTAGTCTGATTCACTAGCTTCCTTCAAGTCCCAGATAAAATTTCACCATCTTTAAGAAGGCTTTCCCAAATTCCCTTAATTCTAGGGCTTTCCCTCTGTTGTTTATTTCCAATTAATCCTGCATATAGCTTCTTTGTACATTCACTGTTTGCATGTCGTCTCATCCATTAGATCATGAGTTTCCTGGGAGTCAGGACTGCCTCTTTATATCCCTCTCCTCACTTAATACAGTGCCTGGTACATAACATAAGTTTAATAAATTTTTATGGATTAACCGAAGTAAGATGGGCATTGGACTTGATGAGGAAACCTTGATTCAAGGCCTGGCTCCAATAGTAACTAGTCTTCATGAAATATAATTACATGTAAAAAATTTCATGTAATCTAAGAGTTGGATAAAACCTCAGAATCCATTAAATTCCAAAAATATCTAAACAGAAATCCTTTCTATAGCACACAAGTCAAAGGATCATTCAGTCTGTACTTGAAGATGTCTGATGAGAGGGAATCCACTATATCTCAAAGCAGCCAATTACAAATGTTGAAAAATTATCCATGCATGCTTTGAAAATAAAAAGCTTTAATTAATAAAAAGCAGCCCATTATGCTTTAGGATACCTCTAATAGTTAGGATGTTTTCCCTTATAGTTAGGTAAATTTGTCACTTTCCAATTTTCACCTATTGCTTACTTTTGTCTTGTGAAGTTAAGCAAAATCAATTTAACCAATCTTCTATGATAAAACCTTTCAAATACTTGAAGACATCTTTCATGCCCTTCTTACATTTTCCAGATTAAATATGCCTGGGTCTTTCAACCAATTTTCATATGGCTCAATCTTCCTATAGCATTGCCCTTCGGTAGGTGGCTTGTACTACTCCAGCTGTTTTGCAATTTATCAATGTCTTACTTAAAAGTAAGACATCACCAAGAATTGAACAAAAGAGCCCAAACATGATCTGACCAGGGCAGAGTACAAGACCATTATCACCCTAGTTCTAGACACTGTATCAATAGGTCTAAATGTCACCTCATGATCACTTGCTTTCTCAGCTGCCACATTACACTGCTAACTCAGATCAAGCTTACAAATCCCCTCAAACTCCCAAGACTTTGTCAAATTGCTCTGCAGCCACACCTTTCCCATTGTGTGCATGTGATTCTAATTCCAAACCTTTACATTTATCCCTATTAAAGCCCATCTTATATTCAGGGCAATGTTCTTCAGGAGTCACCTGACTGCAGCCAAAGGTCAAATCTGGCCAACCTCCTGGTTTTGTACCTCCCATAAACTAAGTGGTTTTTGTATTTTTAAAAGCAATCAATATTTATTTAAAAAAATGTAAAAGCCATTCTTAGTTCCATAGTTTGCCAGCCCTTGCTAGCTTGTCATGTACTTTTTGCATCCTCATCTGTCATATAGTATATTAGTTATTCCTCCTAGCTTGTGTTATCTTTAAGTCTTATAAGTGTTCCTTCACTGACAAAAGCATTAAACAAAACAGGATCAAACCCAGATCCTTAGGCCACTCTCCTTAAGACATCCTCCCAAGCATTGAACCACTAATGACTACTCTTTCAATCCAACCATTCAACAAATTCAGAATCCACCTATGTCTACACCATATCTCTCCATCTTTCCCACACGAATAATATTAAAGATATTTATCAAATGCTTAGCTAATCCCTGAGTAAACTACACTATTCTCTTGTTCTACCTGTCTAGTGACTCTATCACAAAAGATAACGAGGTTAACCTGGTACAACTTGTTCTTAATGTAACTTCTTTTCTAAATGTTCACTAACCATCTCATTAAAAAGATTTTCTACAATTTTATCAGAAATCAAAATCAAGATCACTAGCCTATACTTTGCAGTTTCCTTTCTCTTCTGTTAAATTAAACATTATTCCTTCTCTAATTATAATGTGCTTATCCTCTCTGATCTTTGGTTTCCCCATACACAAAAAGGGGTTATAACGTCTGCCCTGCCTACCTCTCAGAATCATTGTGAAGAAAGTGTGAACTATATAAATGTGAATTATAACTATTGTCATTAGGACTAGAGTGTACTCAAGGGTATCTTAGTAGCCAAAAAGTTTTGAATTGACTTCTTAAACATAAATCCCAGAAAATCACTTAACTATTGGTAAGAAAATTCAATGATCATTTCTGTCTCCATAATATTTCTTGCCTATATCTCCCTTCCTTCTTCCTATGACTCTACATAGTCACTACCTCAATTCAGGCCCTCATCACCTCTTACCTGGACTACTGCAATAATATTTTAGTTGATCTCCCTGCTTCAAGTCTCTCCCCATTCTAATTCATCGTCTTCTCAGCTCCCAAGTAATTTTTGTAAAGCTTAGGCCTGACTCCAATTACTCCCTTACCTGAAGGATAAAATAAAAAATTCTACCTTAGTCATTTAAAACCCCTTACAACCCATCCCACTCCTACCTTTCTATCCCTCTTTTACTTCATGGTCTACTATTCCACCATGTTGGCCCCCTTGCTGTACCTCATACACCACACTGAATGTCCTGACTATCTTTGCATTGGTCTCCAATGCACTTTCTTCTCACCCCTTCCTCCTAGTTCTTCTGATTCTATCAGGGAAACTCAACTGTCACTTTCTGTAGTATACTTTTCACAACCCACTTATCTCTATCCCTTTTATGCCATTGTTCTATCTTCATTTTATGCACTGTTTATATCTTTTGTATATACATTTTGCATGTTGTCTTTCTCATTAGAATGTGAGATCCTCACACTAATACATTGTTGGTGGAACTGTGAACGGATCCAACCATTCTGGAGAGCAATGTGGAGCTATGCTCAAAAAGTTGTCAAACTGTGCATACCCTTTGACCCAGCAGTGTTTCTACTGGGCCTATATCCCAAAGAGATCTTAGAGGAGGGAAAGGGACCCACATGTTCAAGAATGTTTGTGGCAGCCCTTTTTGTAGTGGCTAGTAACTGGAAACTGAAGGGATGCCCATCAATTGGAGAGTGGCTGAATAAATTATGGTATATGAATGTTATGGAATATTATTGCTCTGTAAGAAACGACCAGCAGGACGATTTCAGAGAGGCCTGGAGAGACTTGCATGAACTGATGCTGAGTGAAACGAGCAGAACCAGGAGATCATCATACACAGCAACAACAGTATTACATGATGATCAATTCTGATGGACATGACTTTCTGCAACAAAGAATTGTCTCAAACCAGTTCCAATTGTTCACTGAAGAAAACCATATACACCCAGAGAGAGCGAAATGAAATATGGACCACAACGTAACATTTTCATGATCTCTATTGACATTTGCTTGCATTGTGTTGCCTTTCTCTGATTCTTTTTTTTTCTTGTAGATAGGATTTTTCTTGCATAACTTCTCAAGCATTTCAGCATTATTAACATGTAGTGGACTTCCTGCCATCTAGGGAAGGGAGGGACTGGGGGTAAAATTTGTAATGGAAAGCTTTGTAAAGATCAATGTTGGGGAACTACCCATATATATGTTATACAAATAAAAAGCTTTAATTAAAAAAAAAGAATGTGAGATCCTCAGCACATTTTTATGTCCTATGTTTACACTGTACAGTAAATAGTTTAATACCTTTCCTCTCCCACACTTTCTTTTTTTTTTTTTTATTAAAGCTTTTTATTTGTATAACATATGTGTGGGTAGTTCCCCAGCATTGATCTTTACAAAGCTTTCCATTACAAATTTTACCCCCAGTTCCCTCCCCTCCCCTAGATGGCAGGAAGTCCACTACATGTTAATAATATTGAAATGCTTGAGAAGTTATGCAAGAAAAATCCTATCTACAAGAAAAAAAAAGAATCAGAGAAAGGCAACACAATGCAAGCAGATGTCAATAGAGATCATGAAAATGTTACGTTGTGGTCCATATTTCATATCCCTCTCTTTGGGTGTATATGGTTTTCTTCAGTGAACAATTGGAACTGGATTGAGACAATTCTTTGTTGCAGAGAGCCATGTCCATCAGAATTCATCATCATGTAATACTGTTGTTGCTGTGTATGATGATCTCCTGATTATGCTCACTTCACTCAGCATCAGTTCATGCAAGTCTCTCCAGGCCTCTCTGAAATTGTCCTGCTGGTCGTTTCTTACAGAGCAATAATATTCCATAACATTCATATACCATAATTTATTCAGCCACTTTCCAATTGATGGGCATCCCTTCAGTTTCCAGTTTCTAGCCACTACAAAAAGGGCTGCCACAAACATTTTTGCATACGTGGGTCCCTTTCCCTCCTTTAAAATCTCTTTGGGATATAGGCCCAGTAGAAACACTGCTGGGTCAAAGGGTATGCACAGTTTGACAACCTTTTGAGCATAGCTCCACATTGCTCTCCAGAATGGTTGGATCCGTTCACAGTTCCACCAACAATGTATCAGTGTCCCAGTTTTCCCACATCCCCTCCAACATTCATCGTTATCTTTTCCTGTCATTTTAGCCAATCTGACAGATGTGTAGTGGTACCTCAGAATTGTCTTAATTTGCAATTCTCTGATCAATAGTCCCACACTTTCTTTTGGAGCTTGCCAAACATTGAGCTAACTCTGGCAATGCATGTATCAATCTCATTATCAATGTAAACATTCCTGGAAAGTATACTGCCAAGGTAAGTTAATTTATCCACAACATTCAAAACTTCACCATTTACTGTAACTGATGGTTCCACATATCGATAGTTTGGTGCTGGCTGATGGAGGACCTGTGTTTTCTTGGTGTTAATCATTAAGCCAAAATTAGCACAAGCAGCAGAGAATTGATCCATATTTTGTTGCATTTCTGCTTTGAAGACTGCATTGCATTTATAATCATCTGGCAGGATAAAATACTGAAGTCCTTTCTCAAACTCAATTGCAAAGCATTCCAGCTCTACTGCAGAGAGTACAATTCCATTGGGCTGGCCACATTGTTCCTTAGAAACAGAGATGTGAATTTGGTACCATCCATTTTTCAGCCCTCCCTCATGGCTTTTTCTGTTTTTACTCCCCTTTTTCTTTTCACCACTCAAATCCAAGATAATGAGATATAGCTGAACTATTCTAAGTACTGAAAACTAAGTGCTCAGACCTACATTAAGGTTGAGTTCCTAAGAAAGCAATTTCATATTTTGGAAAAGTATTTAACCTACTTAGAAGTTTGAAGCATATACATTATATTGCATAGAAAAGGTGCTGTGAATTGCAAATTATTTGTATATAATACAGCTAGTCCATGCAGTCCACTAACAGGGAAAAATGCTGACTCAGTTATTTGTGAATTTGAAAGTATGGCAACTGCATTTCTCAAAGATTTTATATTAGTAGATTCCATAGTAGTATTGAATTTAGGACCTAAAAGAGTTGGATTCAGATCTTGGCTGTGACTCTTATTTGATCTCTCTAGACCCCAATTAGATATCCAAGATGTGGGGGTTTGGGCCAAAAGGTTAGTATGATTTTTTTCCAGGTCTATATCTCAAATATTATAATCAAAGGATTCTTAACTTTTTGTGTGCCTATGACTCCATGGAGACTGAATGTAGATCAAAGCATAGTATTTTCATCTTTAGTTGTTGTTGTTTGTTTGCTGTTGTTTTTTTTTTTCTTGTGTTTTTTTTTCCTTTTTGATCTATTTTTTCTTGCACAATATGACAAATATGGAAATATGTTTAACAGAACTGCACGTATTTAACCTAACAAAATAAAAAGAGAAGTTAAAAAAAACAATAATGTTTTCAAATTCAGAAAATAAAATACATAGGATGCTAGGATGTCAAAGGAAACCAATTTTATTCAAATAAAGATTTTTTTTTCATCTAGTCTACAGATTTCCTGAAATCTATCCATGGAACCCAAGTCCATAACCCTCTTCTAAAATTCATGCTTTTAACATGTTCCGACTGGTATCATTAGTATGAATTGATAAGATTTTCCTTCATTGCCCTTTTTAAAAAGTTTGTCCTTTAGCCCTTTGTATATTAAAATAGTGCTGCTAACTGGAGCTAATTGCATTTTAAATCTGATCATGAGCATTCTAATGAATGAAAGGATAAGCAAAGAGAGCAAGAACAAAATTGATTTTTCCTTTTCTTGCATCTACTTTCCCTCCTCAAATTCCATATTTATCTATTGAACAAAATTTCATCCAGCGAGCTCCAACAACACAGGACTTTCTTGTATATTTATCCTTAATTCTTTTAAATGAGACATCTCAGACAACACAGGGTCCATCTTCTCTGCCAGCTTTGTTCTCAGGCCAGCTGATCTTCCTGGAGAGCCTCAAATTCCTTCCCTGAGTTCATGTCCTCTGTGTGTCAGTTTTCATGACAAACTCTCTGATCTCACTAATATGCAATGAGAATTCTACAGTACAAGTTTATCTCCCTGCATGAATGTGATTGCTATTTTTTTTTTAAAACCCTGTAACAACAAAAAAATTTAAACCCTTGATAAGCTATCCAACATGCTGTCTCCTCACTCCTGTAGTTTTCTGATCCGCTTTTAGGTTAAGTTCTCAGCTCTCAGCTCAGTTCCCTTGGAGGTCCTGAAACAACTAATAGCAGGAGTCTAATGTTTAGTTAATTTTGAAATAAATAATGATTAAATTTTCCCATTGCTTCCATGAAAGAAAATATAAAACATCTTAGAAATAAGTTAAACTAGGCCAGTTTTTTTTAAGTTTCACTGTCCAATGATGCCAAAGTCATATTTCTTTTCCTCTCTAAAAATTCCAATAGATTTTATCTTTAAATGTTTTTTACAAGCATATTTCGCATAAAAAAAAGTTATGACGAAGGTGAGACAACTAGAGCTTTTCTCCACAGTGCTGACATCAAGGCAGTGCTTTTCCTCCCAAATGGGTACACTTTCATTCTGTAGTAGTCTCCCCATTGCTTGAGTCTCCTTCTAGACTTGGCCACAGAGGGCAATTTCATCTATTGCAAATTGAGGGTAATCCAGGCTATACCTTATGCACCAATTTCCCAAAGTGTGTCTTGTAGACTACCGAATGACACCTTATCTCTCTGCACAACTCATCCTAGGTGGGACTGTCCTCCCAGTAATTGACCTTTTCCCTCAAACTATCAGGTTTTCTTCAGCACCACCATTCCCATTGACTGTTTTTGCCCCTATTGCAAGAATTCTTAATTATAAATCTGGCAGAAAAAAAAAAAAAAAAAGAAACAAGCCCCAAATTAATTTCTCCAAAAATAAATGATTCAAGTACCAATAAGTCTCAAATGCTAATCTCTCCAGTCCAGAAAGTTTCTTGCCTTCATTAAGATTCGGAGATGGTGATCTGAATCTGCATAGCCTGAAGGAAATTTCCCAGAGTCCAGCTAATATATCTCTCTGGCCTTCTCAGTCTCTTTTAGATTTCCCCAGGGGGACAAAGAGAAGGAAGTGGCAGGTTGCGGATGCCCACTGCTTTCTTCATTGCAGTACCAGCTAGCCAGCACCACAGGGATGAACCTTTTGAATCCAGTTCTTTTCTCTGGGGGACTCTGCAGCTGTTCTGTAGATGCTGAAGAAATTTCCTCACCTGTAAATCACGATGCCCTCTGCCTTTTTCAAGGTCAAAAATAACAAGCCTTTCCTTCACCATGTAAAATAGCTCTGCAAAATTATTTTCATTTGGTTTTCTAGATATGCTTTTCTTTTTTCATGTGACTTTATCCTAATCCCCTTCTTGAAATAAAAATTGTTTTCTTTTACTTCTGATGTGCTCCCAAAGGGTCTTGTATAGTGCCCTGGACACACACAGGATGGATACTCCCACTTACTTTGCTACTTTACGGTTTGTCAGGGTTTTCTGGGATAAATATTATGACAATATGATATTTAGAGCTGGAAGAACCTTAGAGATCAGCTAAAGTGGTCCAACTGTCCCAGTTTACAGATGAGGGAAAACAGTTAACCAGGGTCACTTAGCTAATAAGTACTAGAACGAGAACTCATACCTGTCTCTTCATTGTAAATACATTGCTCTCGCCATTGTGTCACAACGTCAAGCATACACAATTTCATCCTTCCATCTTTGCTCTTCTTTTCCCTTCAGATTAAGGATAATTTCTTAAGTAAAAAGAGGACAGAAGTGTCCATTTTCTTCACACTATACTCGATCTACCTACCCAAAGGTTGAAAGCCAGGGAATCTGAACCCTGCTTCCTGATTTTTTGCCAAGCTCTGCTTAGCTACAAAGTGATAGGGAGAGGGGTAGAGAAAGGTAAGTAAGAAATCCAGTCACTGAATAAGTAGTGATATTTCTTTAATCTTTTGTACTCCTGTAGCATGTATTATCTATGTGGCTTGTGCAGTCACATTGTTTGATGAATTCATTTTTTTATTTTAAGGTCTTATCTGCACTTATTTATATGAATTTTTTTCCATCCCCTCAATTTTATTTTGTGTTGGTTTTTTTTTTGTAAATGTGGGAGACAGAGGTTATAAGCAATGGTTTACAGTTTTATTTTCTTATCCAATCTATCACTTGTTTTCCTTTTATTGGATTATTTAATATTCACATTTAAAGTTATGAGACTTAGGTTTCATATTTTCCTCTATCTGTTTCTAATATTGATTTTTTCTCCCTCTTCTGTGTAAAAATAGCACTATGTTCCTTTAATTATTTTATCCTAATCTTCTCAAAGTAGCCCTATTCTCACTGGCTCTCTTCCCCTCAACTTTGATTACCTTCACCTGTTTTTTACTCCTTTCATTTTGAGGTTTTCTTATTACTTCCTTTTTTAATTCCTGATTCTTTCCAATTTATATTTCTCTTTCAATCAAGATGAGTCTTCTTTTCTCTTCTCTTCTTCAACTAGTCCTATTCACTAGCTTTTTTAAAAAAAAATTTCTTTTTTATGTTCCTTTTCAAAGAGGATTTCTGTCAACTCCTTCATTTTCCATTCTCTCTTTCTCCACTAAAGACCCTCACTCTCTGATTCATGATGCCTATAATTACCTATTCTATTCTCTACATTCCTCATGCAATCAAGACTTCTGAGGCATCCCTTCTGGGATCTTCTGTCTAGGCAGCTTCTGCCATTGCGTTGTTGAACTTACTCCATGGATTCCCCTTTTCCATCTTGCCTCAATCTCAGAACAATACCACTTTCTTCAGGTGACAGGACACTGCCCAATATCACACACTGTCCCTGCTGATTTATAATTTTTTCCTTTTGCCTCAAAATCTCTTTCTGGATGGTTTAATGGGTCTACATCTTCCCACTTTCCCAAGTGCCAATTTCCCTCAAGAGTTCCAATTCAGCCCCTTCAGATGTAGTACAAGTGGTCTTTTCAAGAAACAAATTTCTTAGGTGACACTCAAGGCTCTTAAGATTCTCATCTCCCTTTACAGAACATCTCTCTTCACCCATAATGAGCATTCATCAGTGGAATCCCCTCCCATCACCAAATCAGTGCCTTCCACTTTTCCCTTCTTCTTTTCCATTCTTCTTTTCAACCATTCTCCTAAAGGCACTTTTCTTCCTGAGACCACAGAAGTCACATCTCCCTCATTGTTAATCCTCAGTTTAATTTAGGCACACTATACACTTGATCTATTGCCTGATTTCCCTACTCTTTTTCAGGTATCCTCCATAATATAGCACACACACACACACACACACACACACACACACACACACACTCCAAAAAAATTGATTCATCTGGGAGACAGTGGGGTCATCACATTCTATCCATAATTTCTTAAGTCCTTCTCTTCTCATATGACTTCCACCTTCACTTCTGACTCCTTGTGTAAGAGAAAAATGGTTTTTCTGCTGACACACCATTGCTATTGCTTCTCCTTGGCCAATGCAGTTCACTCCTATAGAATTTTCATTGTCTAGATGTTTGAGAAGCAAATAAACGCTTCCTGTCTGGTTCTAAGAATGTTTTGAATACCACTTTATTACTGAATGCACATCTTTTTTTCATTTGTGGTGAAGCTCAGAGTTCCAGGGTAGTTCACTCTGGACTGCATCCTAATGTCCATTGCTCTTCAGAATACATTATTCCATTCCTTTATGCATTTTCTGATGGGACTAGTCTTGCATTTTTCAAATTTTCTTTCTTTTGTATTTAAGGGTCTTTCTCCTGATTTCTTATAGAATTTCCTGTTTGCTTGTTTCTGGAATTATTATTAAATTTAACCCTTTTATGTTTTTTAAGTTTACAGTTGGGGATTGCTTTTTGCCCCCTAAAAGTCATTTATGAATTCTTTCAATTGACATTTCATTTTCTCTGTTCAGAAATTCTGGTTAGTTCTCTTCTATTATTTCCTGGTGTTTAGGATTTTTGTCTTGTCATATTCTCCTATGCATCTTATCTTAGAGAAAGCTGTATTTTGCTTGGATAGTGAGCACATTTTCATTTTAATTACTCATTTTTTGCTTTTCTTCTGCTAGATTGTGTTTCTCTTCTGTGTTTTGATATTCCCAATCTATTGTTCTCTCTTGTGTCTTTAATGAAATTTGCCATTATAGAGTCACATTTTTGTATGATATGCACTATTTTTGCTATGCAAACTATACATTTTACTCTCAAAATTCTCATTTCTCTTTCAAATCACACAGGAATGACATGGTTTGGTTTCATGTTCTCCTGAAGCTCCATAGGATTCTCTGTTGTATCATATTTTTGTTTTGATGTATTTATTCACAGATGCCTGAACTCATTTACCAGATCTGTTTGAACTCATTTATTAGATTTGAAGGTCATGTTTCCTTTTGCTATTAATATTTTCCCCCTTGATTTGTTTGTTATTGTATATTTAAGGTCTCTGAGTTTTTTCTTCCTCAGATTTTTGGTAATTTCTGTTTTTTTTTTCTCCTCAATTTCCTTCTTACTCATTTGAACTGTATCTTAAAATGTAATAATAAAAAAAATTTCTAATTCAAGAGTAGTCTAAATTTGTCAAAGAGTCATGTAAATAAATATATAAACATTTATCTATTTAATATATGTATATAAATAAAAATATACATAAAGGGCCATATAAATAAATAAATAAAGCTTATTCTTGCTTTAAGCAACTCAACTGAGCAGGTAGAGACTATACATTTCATTACATCACTATTATCTTAGTGTTCTGGAAGAACAATTCCCAAAGCTGTCCTCAGTTTTCCAAACTGATGTTTCTTAACAGAAAGCTATGATTAGTGGAGTAATAATAGGGTTATCAATAACAGTATATCTGAAAAAACCCAGTATCAATAGACAGACTATTCTTTCTCAAGGCAATTAAATTCAAATCAGCAAATATTAAATAAGTGAATACTTTGTATAGGCACTGTGCTATGCATAGATAATACAAAAGCAACAATGAAAAATAGTTCTTGTCTTCAAGGAATTTACCTTCTAATGAAACGCAGATATCCTTGTATTCATGATTGACATAAGCCAGAGGAGTGGAATTCTGGAGTAGAAGGGTAGGGTGAAATTTAAGACCTGGTCACCCTTGGTACTCCTTAAATTATACCAGGAAGAAATTTCCTATACCTTGTAAGAGTGATTCTACAGGAACAAACCAGTATCTGAAATATTGGCCTGTCAGTCATTCATTCTATTGCCAGGGTTATCAGGAACTATTCTTAATTCCCATTTCTCTTTATATATTGAGGGAAAACTATAGTAAAAACATAGAAAGGTAACTAAAAGTCTTGCATGGGCAAATTTGGGGGGTATCAAAGAATGGCCTTCCTTCTTTGATGAATGTGCTAGGCTATCCCTACACTACATGAAGGTGGATAAGCAGCTGAATCCAGGAATCTTCGACAAAAACAATAAAATTCTGAAGTAACAGATTTCCATAAGCCAGTCAATAAATATTTGTTAAACACCTGCTATAGGCCAGGTATTAGATTAAACTTTGAGAAAACAAAGAAAACTAAAAGACTCAAGGAGTTACAGTCTGATAGAGCACAAAAGCATAATAATGGCTTGCTTACCCATCAGTTTCTTCTGGTATGAAGAACCAAAAACCTATTTGGTAGATTTTATTAGTAGTATTAATTATAGTAATTGTTATATTATAATTATACATAATAATGTATAATGATAAATATAATGATGATTATAATGATAATGATAATAAAAAGCTAGGATTTACATACTACTTAAAGATTTGTAAAGTGTTTTACATAAATTACTTCATTTTGATGAAGCAATATTTTGAGGGAGGATTTTGGGAAGATGGCAGAATAGGTCAAAAAGTTCTCCATATCCCCTACAAACAAAACAAAATTGTGCCTCAGGGCAATTATAGACCAGTGAAAAACAAATAAGACTGAGATAGAACAGGGGTCCTCTTGGAACAACCTTAGAAAACCAGAAAACGCCAGAAATAAGCTTTAATGGGTGTGAAGTGTAAATATCTCCAGGCTAATTCAGCAGAAACAACTAGTGGGAATCCCAAGGGCTATCTGGATTCTGGGGGAGCCTCAGTGGGAACCACAATAACTTTTACCTCCCAGATGCCTGGGGAATCAGAACTCTGAGTCTTTCAAGACTAAGGGAAACTTTCCTGATAAGGAAAGCCAAGCCCAGCTGTGCAGAAGCTAGTGAATACAGAAGCTGTGGGGCAGAGATATTCCTGGATGTAGTCATTTGCCTGAGGGTAAAGTTTTTTTTTTGGGGGGGATTCCAGGTTAAAGGGGAGAGCCAAAGTAAAGCCAAAGGCACCATACCCCCCCACCCCAGGATTAGAGATGGTTACACTAATAAGTAATAAGTTACACATAATACAGAAACTTATTATGGAAATCAAGAAAACCAACTTCATCTCCAGAGGAGGACAAACAAAGAAACAACAACAACAACAACAACAAAAACTCTCATATCAAAGAGTAACGTTAAATGGCTACCTGCCCAAGAAGAATTTGTAGAAAAACTCAAAAAAGACTTTAAAAATCAAAAGAGGGATATTGAGGAAAAATTAAAACAAATAAGGCTTATCCAAAAAAGCAAGAAGATTATGAAAAGAAAATCAACCAACTAGAAAAGGAGATCCAGAATCTTAAAGAAGAAAATAATTCTTTGAAAACTATATTTGGGCAAGAGGAAGCCAGTGAAGCTATAAGAGACCCAGAAATAACAAAACAAAATATAAAAGAATAAAAAAAGAAAATAATTCGAAACCAAAGGAAAACAACAAATATAGAGAACAAATCAAGAAGAGAAAATATAAGAATAATTGGACTACCTGAAAGCTGTGACCAAAAAAAGAAACTTGATACAACAATACAAGAAATAATCAAAGAAAATTGTCCTCAAGTGATAGAACATGAGAGAAAAGTAGAAAAAGAAAAAAAATTCCATCAATTACCACTTCAAAGAGATCCTACAAGGAAAACACATAGGAACATTATTGCTAAATTTCAAAACTTTCAGATCAAAGAGAAAATTTTATATGAAACAAAAAATATCAAATATTCTGGAGTTACAATTAGAATTGTACTAGATTTATCACCAACTATAATAAAAGACTGAAGGTCCTGGAATGTTTTACATTGACAATCAAAAGAATTAGGTCTGAAGTCAAAAATATCCTATCCAGCAAAACTGAGTTTAATAGTGAATGGAAAAAAAAATAGATATTCAATGAACTCACAGATTTTCAGAATTGTGTCTCAAACAAATTTGAATTCAGTAGAAATTTTAATATATAAAAACCAATATCAAAGACTAATTTTAAGAGACTTAACAAAGATAAACTGTTTGTATTTTATGTGTGGAAATGTAAACCACATGTTTAAAACTGACATCAGTAATTGGGTAGTTCAAAAGAAAGATTGGGGCAGAGATGAATATGATCTGATTCTAAAAAGTAAAACTAAGAAAAGGTAAAATAGTTATCATAGTATATGAGGAAGAACCAACATAGAGGCATAAGGTGGGGGAGGAGGGCTGGTAGTTCTAAAACTCAATTCACACCAGGAATGGGTTAAATAGGGAACAATACACAAATTAATGTGTGTGAGTGTGTATGTATTGATGCCTATTTGATCCATTCCCCATGTGAGTAGGTGTATAGAGGGCTGTATAGATTTATGGCTGTGGGACAAGGTGTGTAGATTAATGGGAAAAAGATTTAAAGGGAAGAAAAGAGTAGCAGAGGATAAGGTGGGATACAGAAGGGTAGTTAGAATAATGGGAATGGTATAAGGTATGTACATTAATGGGAATGAAATAAAGAGGGAGAGAAAGGGTAAGAGGAGGAGATAAGGGAAGGATTCATTGCTGGGGGAGGTTAAGTAATAGCAAGGTAAATTAAGGAGTAGAACTAAAGTAGAAGAGTTAGCAGGGATAGAAAATAATAAATATATACAAACACAATAACAAGAATCAGAAGTAGAATTTATCAGCAAAAAACGTAGGGCTAGTAATCATCGATCGCCAACAAAATCAAACCTAAAGATTCAATCAAGAGAGAAATCTACATTATGTCAGCCATACTAATATTGTTTTAGATACACGTCTATGTATATGTAAATATGTGTGTTTATAGTATATGTACGTACTATATATAGGAATATGGATATACATAGACATGTGTCTCTGTGTGGATAATATATACACACATGTGTACATATATATCCATGTGTGTGTGTATAATGTATGTTTCCATGCTCAATTATAGTCTGCTCAGGAGGAGGAGGAATAGGGGAAAGGGAAAAAAGAATAAAGTAAAAAGAATAAAAGAATAACCTACAAGGAAGCAAAGAAAAGATGGACAGTCATGAAAACAATGTCTTCTATTATTATATATGCTCTCCTGAAATGGAAATTTATTGCTATATTTTGAATCCTCCCTGATGTTCTTCTGAGCACACTCCAATTTTTTCCTTTTTCGGTCTTTCTTTTTCTACTTTTTCTAACTTTGTGTTTAGTTTTAAATAAATATTTTAAAAGAAATATTTAATTTGAAGATGAAGAAAATTATTACCTTTGATGATGAGCCTTGGAGCATACACAGCTACCTAACATGATGGCTTCCCTACATGCCCTCCATTCAGTTGGCGATGTCCCCGGAACAAATAAAATCTTTAAAACAGTAAGACTGGACAGTCTCAGTCTCTTCTGCTTACTTTCCTGTTGTATCCAGAGGGTAAATATCTCAGTTCACTCATAGCACAGACGCCATTACCTGAACTATGACAGGAGGGGATGGAGAAGTGGGAGGGGTGGGGAACAGGAGGGGGAAATGAAATTTTGCTTCATTTATCCTACTCAGTTTCAGGTACTGATCATAATCCTCACTGGACCCAGGAGTTTGATCTAGGGAAACCTTGAAGCCAAGATTCCAGGTGGACATGTCCCCAGCAGAGAAATCCAGAGAAACCAGAATGTCTGAGATTTAAGGTCAAGGTGGGCTTTTGGCTTGGAACTTGGAATTGTGATCTATAAGAATCTAGCTAAATTGTGAACCTAATCTCCTTCCCCTCTTTAGAAACTAAATTAGGAGGGGAATGAAGTCATGATTGCCACCTGTTTTGTGGAGTATGTTTGTGTATTTGTGGAGATATTTTTGAAGTAGATATTTCTTTGCACAAGCTAACCCTATCATGAGTAGTTAAATGGAACTGGAATATATACTGCTATAATCAGAGGAACACCATTACTTCTGTCTGGAACCATCTGAAGAAAATTTAGACACATATCCTAAAATATCTTAGGGTACCACAGGAGGGGAGGAGGGGAAGGGAAGTGAGAGATTTAACATATTCAGGATGTGGGGACCAAGAAAGTCAGTATTACAGTGAGATACTGTATATAGATCTGCCCAGGTCATTGTTCTGTTCAAAAATCTTCAGTGATTTCCTATTGTTTGCTGAATTTAGGGTTGAATTGAATTACTGATGTTAGGAGAGGTTCATTAGACCACTATTAAAGAAACTGGAGAAAACAAATGACAAACAACAATATGATGTATATTTTTAAACCTACTTATATAAATATTTTCTCTCCTTTAGAATACAAACTCTTTGAAAGCAGGCAGTTTGCTTTTTATTTGTAACCCCCACACCTGGCATAGTTCCTAGGACATAACACATGCTTAGCAAATGCTTTTTACATTTATTGATTGTTTGACATGTAACCAAAAAAGGAAATGGATTGGTAATATAGAAAATAAAAACATATAGATAATCTGTGTGGATATATATAACAAGGATATTTTATGGATTCAAATTGTCCAATTTACACTAATAGACTTAATTAGCTCAAAATACTATCTCCCAGTGTAAGTTCCTTGGAGAAAGGATTGGTAGAAACATCACATGGAGAATGAAATATCTTGTGATATGATTGACAAATGAATATATTCTTCTGGAACATTGTATCCAAACTCATGGTAGAAAAGGCCCAGGAACACTATGGTTGATTTTATCACTCTGTTGGCTCATTGGCTCCATCCAAGAAAGTCAGGAAAATACATGCATGGTAAATGTCTCCACCTCCCTTTCTTCAGTGTACTGAGGTTTTGTAAGTGCACAGTTCACAATATTAAAAATTAAATTTTTGGTCAATGGTTAAAGGAAGAAAACTCACAATAAAGCACTTTCAAAATAAAGACCCTTCCAAACTTAGTGCTAAATAAACCATATAAGTCACTTGCAGATATAATCTGACCAAATGGAAGCAAATTGTACTTCTGCTCAGTCTCTAGTAAGGATCTCGGAGGTCTCTTTTCACTGAGCTATTTCTTGCTGTGTTGCATATCTCTTTGTATGGGATTCAGGTGTTACTTTCCATTGGCTTTGTAGTTCCTGGTCTGTCCCTGGACATCATCTTTCTTTGCTCACCACAAAAGGACCTATTTGCAGGGTATTCCAGGAGCAGTGGAGACACAGCTCTCTAGTGACAATTGTTGATCCTCTGGCCCCTTCACTAATATCACCACTGACGCTGACCTCACAAAAGTTTAAACTAAAAACAGGAATGGTATCAGTCTCCATTTCCAAGGGAACCATTCACTAATAGCATTTATTTCACTATAATGACTAAAAGTCTGGATGTTTTTTCTTCCTTGGACACTTAGGAAATATCACCTGTTCAAGTTCCCATGTCTTTAAAGTGGAAAAAAGAACCCCTGTTTCTTCCAAATTCTGTCTTAAAATATGAAGAATGTCTGCCAATTAATTATATAGGATTGTTCAAATCATCATAGGAACATTACCCACCCTTCAGAGGTTGGAGGTATTTGGAAACAAAAAATACTCTCAGAGACCAGATGTATTTCCAAATAATATTTTCTGTTGCCATTGATGTTGTAGTAGGAAAAATATCCAAAGGCATTCTTTTCCTCTTTCCTCTTTTCCTCTTCTCTCCTAAGCAAGTTAAATTTTCTTTTCTTTAAAGACTATTGAAACTATCTTCTAGGTTTGATTGATTCAGGGTTCTAGGGCTTAGGACATTGATGTAACTTCCCTGTCTTCTGGGCTCAAAAAAATCAAGACTCAAAGGTTTGTGTCTTTTTCTTCTAGCTTGAAACAATAGGCTAGCAGCATGTTGTGTTTGTTCTGTTCTGAATGTCCTTTCCCTGCTATGGCTAAGTAAATTTCCTTTTTTTTTTTTAAACTGTTAGATGGATTATGAGTATCTGATTTCATTTCAGTTTTGTACTAAAAGACTGGTCTGTGTCAATTTTAACTCACCATAGATATAAAAATCAGATATCCATGGGCTTAAAAATTCATTCTCTCACCATTCAGAAAAGCACTTTCTTTTCCAAACTTGGGAAGTAAATGTGGAGACTGAAACAGCAGGGAAAGGTTTCAGGGAAGGAGTTGGGGGAAAAAGCAAAAGTAAAACTGTCACAAGAATCTTAATACTTTTTTCCATTGTTCTATGTTCCAGGAACAATTTACTTCTCTTCCATTTAGAGTTCATGACGTTCTTATAAAGTTCATGAAGTCCTATAAAGGGAGGGAGAAAGGGAGAGAGAGAGGCATGGAAGTAGGAAGGGAGAGAAGAAGGGAGGGAGGAAGGGAAAGAAAAAGGGAGGGATGACAGGAAGGAGGGACAAAGGAAGAAAGATTTGATGTTACTAGATATGTTACTTTAGGAAAATAATTTATGAGCTATGACTGAGATACTTAGGTAATCTGGTGCATAGAGATTGGCCTTATATTTAAAAAGGTTTAAGCTTCTCCAGATCAATTTGACAAATGAGGAAACTGAGACAAACAAGGTTAAGTGACTTGCTCAGGGTCACACAGTTTGTAATTGTCTAAGGCTAAATTCAAATTCAGGAAGATAAATCTTCTTGACTTCAGGCCTGGAGCTCTATGAACTGTGCCATGTAGGTACATATTGTGAAGACAGCACCATATAAATGAATGAAAATGTGAATTATTATTTTCTTTGTATTTGTACTAAGAAATGGCAGATTTTCATAAAATATCACAAATATTTTTCTTTTTGAAATTATTCAAATTCTACAAAAAGGTTTGCATCCCACATCTACTTCCATTTATGAATTATATTGAGTTATAGATGTAGATCACTTTATGCATGGGTGGGGATTACCTTTTGCCTCTTTTTGTATCCCAGTATTAATGACAGTGCCTGGCAAAGCTTAATAAAGGCTTACTAACTGATTGACTTAACACAGGTGTCACAGATAGATTATTCTTCAAGTAATGAACATTGTTATCATGCTACCAAAAATTAGTAAGCTCATCATCCTTCATATTGATTAACAATTTCTTACTAGATAAAGAAATTTCTGGTTTGGGTCCATTTGAGTTCTTAGTAACAAGAGCTTAATTTATCAGATTTTTTTTTTTACTTTTAAATTTAAGATAAATTCCATAAGCTTAAAAACCCCCAAGAGTATATTTTAATTTGTGCAAGGAACATATGATTAATTGTTGCACACTATCTCAGCAACAAAACTTTCCTGTCCCAATTCTAAAAGGCTGTTTTTAACTCCTCTTGTTCCATCAATCCTTAATTTTTCACTATTGTAAAAGAAACATTCCCAGAAATTTCCAACCAAGTGATGCCATTGTCCATGACCGTGATTCCTATCATTGTGAAAAATAATTGCAAAAATTCAGTAACAATCATAATAACCTTGAGATTTAATTCAATTCTTGCAGAAATAATCATAACAGAGCTGATAAAAAAGGATTTGTTTTTGTAGATTTGTTATTGAACTAATTTCTAAAACCTTGGGCAATGGAGTGGGAAGAAAGGCAGAACAAATGATAGATAAACCTTAAAAAAAAAGACATTGGATGAAAAAGGTGAAAAACTTGTTTTTAGGCCTTCTTCATTGAAGGCCAGGAAATAGTCTGATAAGATTATAGTATAAGATCTGCTTCCATGTCTGTGACTTTATAAAAAGACACATTGGGCTAAATTGTTCTTAGTTATCTTGGTGCCATGCTACTTTATGAAATGCCTTGAACTTTTCTTAAGTTAAGTGAAGGTTTGGTAGCCTGGCCTATTAATGCACTGCCTTCTGGAGAATAGCTATTTAAAGGTCTCAACCTTCCTTGCTATTTCTTTTATCAACAATCTCAAACTACCACATTGCTTTAGAGAATTGTTGCACAAGGTAAACAAGAGATGAGGGGAGCAGGCTACCCAACTCACTCAAGTTGGTGCTCACTTCCCCAAGAATTCTATGTCCCTATTCCACATCAGAATCACTTTTCCAAAAAGCACTAGATTAACACTATTTTTGCTTCCCGTGACATCCCTTACCTCTGTCTACATTCTTCCATCAGTCATTAGAAGAGGGAACATGAGCAATGAGTGATATTTTTATTTTTAAAAAATTGTTTTTGAATATTTATGTTACACTTTTCACTTTGTTGAGTACCTTTATTTTTTCTTATCTTAGCATTTTAATCCTGTTGCTGAAGGAGAAGAATAGGGCTGAATGTTCTTTGATTGTACTTCCTAGCACCCTCTAGAAAGAATCACTGAGACTAGCTTGAAAGTTTCCAAGTTAGTGCTGAGTCACAGAGGACTATTGCATTGTTTATGTCCAATAGCCACATAAATAAATATCTGCCAAATTATTCCCTTTAGGATATAAGGAGATTTTTCCTAGACTCAGAGTACTCAGGGATGATTGAAACAGACTTAGGAACATTAAGCAGGGCTCAGTTGTCAGCCCTGGATCTAGTATAGCTTTTCTGGCACATTTTACCACAAGAGAAATGAGTTTGTGTTCAAGGATGGTAGTAACAAAGAATTCAGGGCTCAACCTGAGATCTTTGGCTTATGAATCATTTCCATTTCAATTTAAAAGTTTTCTTTAGTAAATTGGATTCATCAATTAGCAACATCATAAGACATAAAGAACATAATCTTTTAGTCTATCTTAGGATCTCATAGTGAAGAAGGAATGGACATTTCCAATAAAAACCATAGAAGCCAAAAGTAGGCCCCCAACAGAATATCTTAGTTAGAATTTACAATATGTAGTTACAACATAGAGTAATTAAAACTTGCTACACCTATAATTTTATTCCCATTGGCTGATTAGCTCATAGGGACAAAGCTAATGAGGGCAAGGACATGAATTGGATTGAGTCTTACACAAGCTCCCTAGTATTATTCCATATTTACCAGTCAAAGCCCACAAAGCCTCATTCCATTATGCTATTTCTTAAAAGTGGGATCAGATAAGAGTATAGGAATGGATGAATACAAATATATCATCTGAGATGGAAGAGAGAAATAACTAGTTTAACCTACTTATGATGGGTCACAAATATTTCTGTTATTATATGTTTGACATTTTTAAATACTCAGGTTAAGATGAGAGGCGACATGGCATAGGCAGATAGCACACTGGATTTAGCATCACAAAAACTAAGGTTAAATCCTTCCTCAGACACCATCTGTATGATCTCTCTGAGTCTCAGTTTCTTCATCCATAAGATGGGGATGATGATGTACCTGCCTTACAAAATTGTTGTAAGCAGCTTTACGAATTTTAAATATCTTTAGAAATATAAGCTATTCAGTGTTTCTACTGGGCTTGTATCCCAAAAAAATCTTAAAAGAAGGAAAGGGACTCACATGTGCAAGAATGTTTGTGGCAGCCCTTTCTGTAGTGGCTAGAAACTGGAAACTGAATGGATGCCCATCAATTGGAGAATGGCTGAATAAATTATGGTATATGAATGTTATGGAATATTATTGCTCTGTAAGAAACGACCAACAGGATGATTTCAGAGAGGCCTGGAGAGACTTGCATGAACTGATGCTGAGTGAAATGAGCAGAACCAGGAGATCATTATACACAGCAACAACAAGATTATACAATGATCAATTCTGATGGACATGGCTCTCTTCAACAATGAAATGTTTCTAACCAGTTCCAATTGTTCAGTGAAGAAAGCCATATACATCTAGAGAGAGGGATATGAAATGTGGACCACAACATACCATTTCCATGATCTCTATCGATGTTTGCTTGCATTGGGTTTCCTTTCTCAGATATTTTTTGTTCATGTAGATACGATTGTTCTTGCACAGCAAGATAAGTATGGAAATATGTATACATATATTAGACTTGTCAAGTATTTTAATATAATTAACATGTAGTGGACTTCCTGCCATCTAGGGGAGGGGAGGGGGCTGGGGGAAAATTTGTACCGGAAAGCTTTGTAAAGATCAATGCTGAGGAACTACCTATACATATGTTATGCAAATAAAAAGCTTTAATTAAAAAAAAGAAAAAAGAAAAAAAAAGAAACTGGAAACTGAATGGATGCCCATAAATTGGAGAATGGCTGAATAAATTATGGTATATGAATGTTATGGAATATTATTGTTCTGTGAGAAACGACCAGAAGGATGATTTCAGAGAGGCCTGGAGAGACTTGCATGAACTGATGCTGAGTGAAATGAGCAGAACCAGGAGATCATTATACACAGCAACAACAAGATTATACAATGATCAATTCTGATGGACATGGCTCTCTTCAACAATGAAATGTTTCAAACCAGTTCCAGTTGTTCAGTGAAGAGAGCCATATACACCCAGAGACAGCGATATGAAATGTGCACCACAACATAACATTTCCATGCTCTCTATTGATGTTTGCTTGCATTGGGTTTCCTTTCTCAGATTTTTTTCTTGTAGACGTGATTTTTCTTGCACAGCAATGATAAGTGTGGAAATATGTATACATATATTCAATTTGTCAAATATTTTAACATAATTAACATGTAATGGACTTCCTGCCATCTAGGGGAGGGGTGGGGAATAGGGGGGAAAATCTGTAACAGAAAGCTTTGCAAGGGTCAGTGTTGAAAAGTTACCCATACATATATTTTTCAAATTAAAAGCTTTAATAAAAAAAGTGGTACATGAGCTAAGCCTCCAGGGAAACTGGGGATTCTAAGAGACTCAAGGAGAGAGAGGCCTGTGGGATCTGAGGGTAGACCACAACATAGCATTTTAATGCTTTCTGTGAATGTTTGCTTGCATTTTGTTTTCCTTCTTAGGTTGTTTTTTTTTTTTCTCTTTCTAGATCTGATTTTTCTTGTGCAGTAAGATAACTGTATAGATATGTATATACATATTGGATTTATCATATATTTTAACATATTTAACATATATTAGACTACTTGCCATCTAGGGGAGAGGGTGAGGGGAAGGAGGGAAAAATTTAGAACAGAAAATTTTGCAAAGGTCAATATAGAAAAATTACTCATATGTTCTGTAAATAAAAAAGCTTTTATAAACAACAAAAAGAAATATAAGCTATTATTATTAGCTTGAAGAATTGTTTCCCATAAAGCCCAAATATCAAGTAATGATGTCATCAAAAGACTTTTCAGAAAAAGCGAGCCTCTTCCCTATAAAATAATCATTAAAAGAAGCTAAGAAATATACGCAAGGAATCAAAGCATAGTTTTTTCACAATTTTTGTTTGTTTGATTTTTCTTTCTTGTGGGTTTTGTCTCCTTTTGGTCTGAATTTCTTGCACAACATGACAAATATGGAAATGTGTTTAAAAGAATTTAACATATGTCAGATTGCTTGAGGGAGGGAGAAAAATTTGGAACACAAAGTTACAAAAAAAGAATGTTGAAAACTAACTTTACACGTATTTGAAAAAATAAAATGCCATGAAAAATTTTTAAAATTTTTAAAAATACAGACAAGGAAAACTCATCAGTCACAAGTTGTTTTCTCTTCTTTGTACTTGTATTTAACAACTTTCTCTCACCAGAGATAGGTAAAATAATGCATAAAATGAGTTTTCTTTTCTTTTTCTGCACTGAAAGATACAGGGCCATGTATTTAAGCCACTGAAAGCTATTAAATAGGTATGAGCATAGTCACTTTTGAATTCAAATGACATGTCTTATAGAGGTGCCAATGGCTCAAAACTAAATGGAAAAACCAAGAATTGGGGTCAAAAATAAAGCCAGAAGAAAAGATCAGAATGTTGTGGGGATGGGAATGGAGGTGGTGAGGTATTCTAAGGGCTGAGACAGGAAGTGTGTCAGGAACCACCCAGATAGGTAGTTCCCACCTTAGCTTAGAGTTAATGCTATGATTAGCAAGCAAGCTATTTATTAAGCACTATTTTTACTGGAAATTTTATAGAATCTTGGGTTGCAATCGGTATCATATTCTCAGGTCTTGTTTAGTATGATATTGAACAAGATGGTGCTTAAATAAAAAAAAATAGATAAATAATTAGATAGGCAGACATAGTTGATAGACAGGCAGACAAATAATTCAAGAGAAAAAAAGACAAAAAGAAACAAAAGAAGGTATAGAGAAACCAGGAATGGGATTTTCTGAAGGAAATAACCAATATTTGAAATTAGTGAAATTATATAGGTTAGAGCAGATGAAAGAATACAGAAGTTCTTTGAGAGTAACAAAAATCTTAGATAAACCAAAGACAGAACAATCTCACCAGAAGTGTAAATTCTTATCAGTCTGAGGTGGGGGGAAGAGAGGAGGAAGTATAGGTACTAAGAATCAAGAGATATGCTAGATAGGCTGACTTCCCCATATATCCGTGGCTATGAGATCTTCTCTCCACCATTCATATCCTGCTTCTCCCCTAGCTCTCTTGAACTCCCTTCTGAAGGTTTGTTTTTTTTGTTTTTTTTGTTTTTTATACTTAGACAATATTGAAGGCTCTCTCTGGTAGGAGGTACCTCTCTGAGACTCACAGAGTTGACTTTGTAGTAAGCTACTTTTTCTATGAATCCAATCTGTTCTTTTGCTTCAAAATCCTCACCCCATTCTATTCTGATAACTTCTGCATCTCATATTTATATAGCCAGAGCCTCACTGATGAATCCCTAGTATTTCTCTAGTTATAAAATTAGAGATGGGAAACTAATCAGATACATCCTAATGAGAATTTGTCAACAACCTTTGGCTATATCATTGATTTTATTGACTAGGAAGAGAAGTAAGGAAAACTTTGTGCAGAAAATCCTAGGGCAGCCCCTCCTAATGATCTTTGATGAATTCATCTCTCTTTCTGATGTAGCCCCAAAACCATTCCATCCAAGATCAAGTAACACACACATACATCCCATCTTTTTTCCCACATCTTTTCCTCCTCCTCCTTCAGTGATTGAGATCAATTGCATCCATCTTTTTCTGCTTATTACTAAAATCCTCTGCTCTAAAGCCCTCTTCTTTTCCCCAAAGTCTCTGCCTTTTAGTGTCTCATTCTAAGCCTGGACTCTTCCTTCATATTAATTAAAAACATCCCATAATGGTGGCTTAAAACATGATTCATTCCTGACTGTCTGGACTCTTGTGAAAGTTTCTTCTAAAACCCAAATCTACTCAAAGAGTTTCAAGATGATATTGTCACCAAGTTAGGACAAGGGAGGAAAAGAGAAAGGGGAAAGAGGTTCTCTCAAGGCACCAAAATATCAGAAAGGCTTCTATGAGTAATTATCTTCACTATGAAGAATAAAAATAGCTTTAAAATAATAACAGTTGTAATTTGATTAACAAATGCTTCAGTATCACAGAGGGGAAACAATGGTTTTGGAGAAAACAAAAAAGGAGATAGAAGAGAAATGATCTGATTTGTGACATCCCAGATATAGAAGGGAGGGGAAAGGAAGGAGAAGGCAAAATGATACTCCTATCTGCAAAATGTGACAAATAAAAGAAAAAAATGTTGAGGAAGCTATAGTCTTGAACAAAATACTGAAAACTGGATTTAACCTATATGAATATAACTAAATGGAAATACTGAAGATTTTATTCAAAGATTTATGTATTATTTGCAAACATTAATTGTACCCAAGGACATAAATGACATAAACGTAAAATGCAGAAAGGCAGAAGTTTTAAATATATTTTTATATACCATAATGCTATAAAATAGTAATGAAATCTTATCAAAAGATTCAGAGCCAAGAAGAGACATTTACCAAGTAATACTTGAGTCAAAACCAAATTATAGAAATAATAAGACATAATAAAGATAATGACAATAGCAATAATGTATATCCACATTAATTAGACAGAATCAAGAGAAATGTGTATCCCTGAATTTTTATATTAGCAATAACCAATAGAAAACTGATGTCTAAAATCCTATAAACCAAATTAAAAGAGCAAGAGCTATTTTCTAGTAAGTTAAAAGGTCAAAGGGTCTTCTCAGCTGAAGAAATAAAAATGATCAATGTCTACTTGAAAAGTGTTCAAATACACTAATAATCAAAGAAATGCAGATTAAGACAACTTTTAAAATATCAACTTCCACCTTTAAATTTGCAAAGATAGTAAAAGAAGATAAATCCAAAGCTAGTGTAGTTCTGGAAAATTGATATCAAATCTGTAGCAGGAAGAACTATGAATTGTTTTAGTGTTTTTATAAAAATAATATTAAATTATACAGCAAAAGTTTGAAAACTGACATAAACTTTAATCCAATTATCTCACAATGAGGTTTATAAAGTAAGGAATTTATTGACCGGGGGAAAAAGATGTGCAAGAATATCCATATTACTACAAACTGGAAATAAATTTTCATCCCAATGATTGGGGAATAGTTGGATAAATTATGGTATATCAATGTAGTAAAATATTATTGCAAGATAGGAAATGACAAATATAAAGATTTAAATAAATTTGGGAAGACATAAGAAGTGATACAAAGTGAAGGCACAAGAACCACCAGAAGCCAATATGCATGACGACCATGACTACATAAATAAAGACAATATCAAACAGCAACAAAATTAATATTTGATATGTAAATAACCTTGTTACCATATTATTAAAGCTAATAATATTCATCTTTTTACATTTAGATAATCATTTTAAAAAGCAAATTATAGTTTCATATACAATAACCTACAAAGATTGGAAATCAAAATAAGACTTAGTGTTTAAAAAAAAAGCACCAGTATTTATGATAAAAATTCAGGTTTGTACTTTCAAGTCATATTTCTACCCTATTTGTTAAGGAAGATTGTTTTAAACAGGCTGCTGTATATAATAACAAGAAAATCCATTAAATGAAAAGGGCTTAATTTTTTTTTTATTTTATTTGCAAAACATATGTGTGGGTAATTCTTCAACATTAACCCTTACAAAGCTTTCTGTTACAGATTTTTCCCCCCAACTCCTCACCCCTCCCCTAGATGGCAGGATATCCACTACATGTTAATTATGTTAAAATATTGGCAAATCCAATATATGTATACATATTTCCAAACTTATCATTGCTGTGCAAGAAAAATCACGTCTACAAGAAAAAAATCTGAGAAAGGAAACCCAATGCAAGCAAACATCAATAGAGAGCATGAAAATGTTATGTTGTGGTGCACATTTCATATCCCTCTCTCTGGGTGTATATGGCTTTCTTCACTGAACAATTGGAAGTGGTTTGAGACAATACTTTGTTGAAGAGAGCCATGTCCATCAGAGTTGATCATTATATAGTATTGTTGTTGCTATGTATAACAATCTCCCGGCTCTGCCCACCTCACTCAGCATCAGTTCATGCAAGTCTCTCCAAGCCTCTCCGAAATCGTCCTGCTGGTTGTTTCTTAAAGAGCAATAATAGTCCATAACATTCATATACCATAATTTATTCAGCCATTCTCCAACTGAAGGGCATCCATTCAGTTTCCAGTCTCCAGCCACCACAAAAAGAGCTGCCACAAACATACTTGTACATGTGGGGCCCTTTCCTTCCTTTATGATTTCTTTGGGATATAAGCCCAATAGAAACACTGCTGGGTCAAAGGATATGCACAGATTGATAACTTTTTGAGCATAGTTCCAAATTTCTCTCCAGAATGGTTGGATCCGTTCACAGCTCCACCAACAATGCATCAGTGTCCCAGCCTTCCCACATCCCCTCCAACACCCATCATTAACTTTTCCTGTCATTTTAGCCAATCTGACAGGTGTGTAGTGGTATCTCAGGGTTGTCTTGATTTGCATTTCTCTGATCAATAGTGATTTGGAGCACCTAAAAGGGCTTAATTTTTTTTAAAATTTTATTTTATTTGCATAATATATGTGTGGGTAATTCCTCAACAACAACCCCCACATAGCCCTCCGCTACAAATTTTTCCCCCCAACTTCCCCACCCCTTCCCCAGATGGCAGGACATCCACTACATGTTAATTATGTTAAAATATTGGCAAATCGAATAAATGTATACATATTTCCAAACTTATTGTTGTGCAAGAAAAATCTTATCTACACAAACGATATATCAGATAAAGGAAACACAATGTAAGCAAACATCAATCAAGGAGTATGAGAATGTTATGTTGTGGTCCACATTTCGCATCCCTCTCTCTGGGTGTATATGGCTTTCTTCAGTGAACAATTGGAGGTGGTTAGAAACATATCATTGTTGAAGAGAGCCATGTCCATCAGAATTAATTGTCATATAATACTGTTGTTGCCGTGTATAATGATCTCCTGGTTCTGCTCATTTCACTCAGCATCAGTTCATGTAAGTCTCTCCAGGCCTCTCTGAAATCATCTTGCTGGTCATTTCTTACAGAACAATAATATTCCATAATATTCATATACCATAATTTATTCAGCCATTCTCCAATTGAAGGGCATCTATTCAATTTCCAGTTTCTAGCCACTACAAAAAGGGCTGCCACAAATATTCTTGCACATGTGGGGCCTTTTCCTTTCTTTATGATTTCTTTGGGATATAAGAAAAGGGCTTAATTTTAAAGGGGATTTACAAGGAAGGAAGGAAGGGAGGGAAGAAGGGAGGGAGGGAGGGAAGGAAGGAGGGAAGAAGAAAAGAAGAAAGGAAAGGAGGAAGGAAGGGAGGGAGGGAGGAAGGAAGGAAGGAAGGAAGGGAAGGAGGGAGGAAGAAAGGAAAGAAGGAAGGAAGGAAGGAAGGAAGGAAGGAAGGAAGGAAGGAAGGAAGGAAGGAAGGAAGGAAGGGAGGAAGATATGGAAGGAAGGAAGGGAGGAAGGGAGAGAGATATGGAAGGAGGGACAGAGAGAGGAAGAAAGGGAGGAATGGAGGAAAGGAAGAAGAGGGGGAGGAAGGAAGGGAAGAAGGAAGAAAAAGAAAGAAAAAACCCTATCCTTCCTAGCTACAGAACATAAATAGGTATTCTCTGGCTGTGTTCTGTCATCAGGAATTACTAATAACAACACAACACTTTTTAATTTGAGTAGAACTCTGTGTGCAAAGGCTCAAAAATGAAAATTTATTTTTCCTGGAGATGAATGAAGAAACTACCACAGACCTCCAAATGGAGAAGAAACCTGGAGCCCTTTCTACCCATCTGGCAGCCATGTGGCCATGAATATATGCCATCACTGTTTCTTCTGTGTCTGTTGTGTTTCTTCCTTCCTATTCTTAAGTGAAAGAGTACTGAAGATAGAATGAACTCCAAAAGGTTGAAACCTGCTATATCTATTTCTGCTATTCATTCCCCTAGGATTAGAAAAGAATAAATATAAGAGAAGAAACAGAAAAGATGTAATACATTCATAGCCACATGGAAGTTAAATGGTGAACTAAAGTAGCTGAGCCGCAGGCACTATTGCTATTGCTACCTTTCTTCTCCCCACCTGGAAGCTTATAGGTATTCTGGTCTTGCTGGCCAGTAGGAAGAAGGGATCTTGCTTACTCAGTCTTTATGTATGTGTGCTGACTTCTAACTCAGAAACCAATTAAATGCTTTTCATCATCACACAACAAACTGACAGATTATGTTAAAGAATACTCATACTTGTGTTTGGAGGAATAGGCCCTTTCATCTTTTCTGGAAGTAAGATTACCAGATCTTCATGTGAAATGGTAATAGATAATAAATACACAATTCAGTCTCCTCATTGCAAATAAACTTATTAAGTGTGATCCAATTATGGTTGTTCAATATAATCTGAATCCAAATTTATCTGCAAATTGGGAATAATTTACAACAGCTTTCAAAAGATAAAGTTGTGTTGATTTATGTTATGCTGAAATGTTGAAATATGTATTAGTAGTAATATGATAGAGCACATGGTTTTTAACCTTATTTTCCTTCTGCATTTTTTTTCTTTCTTGTGGTTTTCCCTTTTTATTCTGATTTTTTCCCAATATGGAAATGTTTTTTTTAATTGAATGTACATGTATAACCTAAACAAGTAAAATTTTAAAATAAATATTAAAGTGTAGAGTGAGAAAACAAATTAGGAATCTAATTCTTAAATAAATATATGTTTGTTGAATTGAATGAGGAGTTATTGTGATACAACTCGTCACAAAAGTCAAGGAAAAAATGGGAAATTTTACCAAGACTCTAGATATTGGCTGAGTCTGAAGAGTATAGGTTCCTGACTCTAACCTTTTCCTGACTGAAAAAGTCTGTAATCATAGGGAAAAGGAAGTTGTTGATTATAGTGGAATCCAAGATTAATACAACAGCCCTCAAGATTAATCAATAGATCACCATCGACCAATTGATTTGTTAAAATTTAAGATCTATTAAGATTATAATCAATTAAAGACACTTGTTTACTATCATATTGATTCATAATTACTTGTTAGTAGGATTGTGGACTGGGGAAATTGAAAGAAATGGATATTATTGACATAATCCTGTTCAATAATTTTTTAAAAATAAAGTTTTTATAATAACATACTCATACCTAGCAGGTAAGCCCTTCACCCTTCATCAGGACCTGTTTTAAGATAATGTCAATTTCTCTTTGGTTCTCAGGAACCTAGCTACCTCTCTACCCTAGATCCAAAACTTTTGTGGATAGTAGAGCTTATCTCTTTAGATTAAAGGTTTGGATTTAGCCAATCTGACTCAGCTCTCATTCCTACTGTAGCAGAACTTCTTATCAGTTGTTCTAATATTTTTATTTATAAAAGTATGAAAGAATTGTATAGTTATTTAATCATAGTATTCAAAAAGAAATACAAATACATATATTAACCCTAGAGCATAAACTTGGTGATTTAAAGATCCTTCACATACCAGACAACCTATATTCTTCATCTACAGCCAAGCAAAAACAGAACTCCATTCCTACCAAGAAATTGCAAGCATACTCCTCACATCCGTTCTACTCATATGGTCCCACAATTAGATTATACATTCCATATCAAAGCTCAATTTCTACTGAATCACCCAGCCACTATTTCTTTTCTAAGGGCAACTCAGGTCCTAGACTCTACTTGTAATGTGGAATGGATAGTAATTTTGCCTTCAAAGAATCTATCTCGATGTGCTACAGACTGACTGTCCTCTGTTTTGACCATCTCATATGTATTTTTGCTCCTCATCACTTGCACCAAGTGTACTCATGCCCAAGGAAAACAACACAAATAGAAAAGTCTTATTACAAAAAAAAACCCTGCAAGATAAAAACAGAGAATATATCTAAATCAAAAGAAAAATTTGCACCTCTATGTTCTGACCTTTAAAAAGCACCAGATATTTCCCTTTAAAGTACTTTCCATCAATACCTCTAACAATTTTGTGAAGTGGGCCAATGGGATAGGACAGCTTCAACTGATGTGTAAAGATAAATACATATCTCACTATATAACACAGAAAGTTACACTCTTCTTGGCTCTATTATCTCATAATGTGATCAAGGATTATTGGAAATGCAGAGGACAAGTTTCGATAATGAAAACAATTTTTTTTCCTTTTTTATTTTTGTAGAGCTAGGAGAGATTCTTTTCATAGTTTGTTTTGTTTTGTTTTCAATCTGATTAAACCTCTTATCTATAGAATCATTGAGGAGATTTTAAAGAATAGAATGGTAATTTGGATTCTACCTGAATTTCTTGTCCTCATTTAAAATCTTGATACCCAGTATCCAGATATGTTCAATTAATATAGTGACATTATTATTAAGGACTAGTATCTTACACGAGAATTTCTAAAGTGATTTGATTCCAACCATTTAGTGTGAACTTGAAGTTTTTATTCTTTGGCCTTGGAAAGTGGGCAGAATGTATCTTATTCAGATGATATAATATGTCATATTTATGCCTTACCTTTCATGCAAATAGCTCTGTACATGTCCTATAGGCATTTTAAGTGTAGCTCAGAGTATAAGAAATTTAGAGTCAGTTTTGCTTTTATGCTTAATGGAGCTTAGTAATTTATCTAGTGTAGGATTTTATAAAGTTACAAGACACTTTTTTTGATATAGTTGGGGATTTAGATTGATACTCCTCTTTGAAAGTTAGACAAGCTAACATTTGTATTGAAAAATCCAAGTTTATCTATAATATTTGGCTTATTTCTTTTGTTATTCTTATAAGAGATTAATAACACTGTAGTCCAACAAGGTATTCCCATAAGGTTTCTTGCTGTACTAGTGTAGCAATGGACTGTAGCCTCACCATTCTAGGGGTTCCTTAGGATTATTATTCTCTAATGCTATCAGCTTGAATTCCCATTATAGTGCATTCTTTCCATTGCTAGCTGCCAATGGCTAGCCCCCAGTTCCATTTAATCAATTCATCTATTTAGTTTTTTTTAAAGGATATTTGCTTTGAAAGTACAACAAGAACAGAAGCACACACACACTGCCCCCCAATATTAGAAGGTGTACTATCCCTATAACACCTTAATCCTTTGGAAAAGTAGTCTCAGACATAATACAGTTTCTTTTTTTTTTTCCTAAGCAGGTGACATCTTTCTTTTTTATTTTTTTATTTTTTTTACAGCTTTTTATTTGTATAACATATGTATGGGTAGTTCCTCAGCATTGATCTTTACAAAGCTTTCCATTACAGATTTTACCCCCAGTCCCCTCCCCTCCCTTAGATGGCAGGAAGTCCACTACATGTTAATAATGATAAGATACTTGACAAGTTGTTTTGCAAGAAAAATTGTATCTACAAGAAAAAGAAAACCAGAGAAAGGAAACAATGCAAGCAAACATCATTAGAGAGCATGAAAATGTTATGTTGTGGTCCACATTTCATATCCCTCTCTCTGGGTGTATATGACTTTCTTCATTGAACAATTGGAACTGTTTTGAGACAATACTTTGTTGCAGAGAGCCACGTCCATCAGAATTGATCATCATTTAGTCTTGTTGCTGTGTGTGATGATCTGGTTCTGCTCATTTCACTCAGCATCAGTTCATGCAAGTCTCTCCAGGCCTCTCTGAAATTTTCCTGCTGGTCGTTTCTTACAGAACAATAATACTCCACAACATTCATATACCATAATTTATTCAGCCACTCTCCAACTGATGGGCATCCATTCAGTTTCCAGTTTCTAGACACTACAAAAAAGGGCTGCCACAAACATTCTTGCACATGTGGGTCCCTTTCCTTCCTTTAAGATCTCTTTGGGATATAAGCCCAATAGAAACACTGCTGGGTCAAAGGGTATGCACAGTTTGATAACTTTTTGAGCATAGCTCCAAATTGCTCTCCAGAATGGTTAGATCCGTTCACAGTTCCACCAACAATGCATCAGTGTCCTAGCCTTCCCACATCCCCTCCACATTCATCATTATCTTTTCCTGTCATTTTAGCAATCTGACAGGTGTGTAGTGGTACCTCAGAGTTGTCTTAATTTGCATTTCTCTGATCAAGAGTGATTTGGAGCAACTTTTCATATGACTAGAGATGGTTTTAATTTCATCATCTGAAAATTGTTCATATCCCTTGACCACTTATCTATTGAAGAGTGGCTTGAATTCTTATATATATGAGACAATTCTCTATGTATTTTAGAAATGAGGCTTTTGTCAGAATCATTAAATGTAAAGATGATTTCCCAATTTGATGCTTCCCTCCTAATCTTGTCTGCATTTGTTTTGTTTGTGCAGAAACTTTTTAACTTAATATAGTCAAAATTATCTATCTGGTGTTCAATTAAGAGTTCCAGATCTTCTTTGGACATAAATTTATTCCATCTCCACAGGTCTGAGAGGTAAACTATACTACATTCCTCTAATTTGCTTACAATATCACTCTTTATATCTAGATCATGAACACATTTAGATCTTACCTTGGTATGTGGTGTTAGGTATGGGTCAAGCCCTAATTTCTTCCACACTGGTTTCCAATTTTCCCAGCAGTTTTTGGCAAATAGTGAGTACTTATCCCAAAAGCTGGGGTCTTTGGGTTTATCAAAGACTAAATTGCTAAAGTTATTATCTAGATTGTCCTGATATCCTATCCTATGCCACTGATCGACTGCTCTATTTCTCAGCCAGTACCAACATAATACAGTTTCTATAGAGCATTGGTCCCACCAAGTTTACATTCAAATATAGTGTAACTACTGAATTGGTTTGCATCTTGGTTATCACTGCTCAGTACTGGATTGACTGGTCCTAAAACCTGACATTCCTGAAACTTTGTTTCAAAAAACCTCTATTCTTTGAATTCTGGTAGCTTGCTCTCCTAACTATTCAACATTTCTAGGGTTATCACCTAAGTAGGAATTTAAATAGGAAAGTTTATAGAAAAATAGGAAAGAATAAATAAAAGTAAAAGAAGCTCATATTCATGAAGTTACCCTTTGGCCTCAAATGAGAAAGATCTATGGCTTTTCTTCTTATAGCATTGTCTCCCTAGAATCAGACAGGAAAAAGTCTGACCAAAGTTCAGATTCTGATTGGCTGGTGCCTTTTTAATATATCCCAGGTTTTGCTTCATAGCCAATCAAAAAAAAAAAAAAAAAGTTCTCTTTACACATGGAAAGCAGATTGGGACCAGTCATAGAATACTTGCACATGCTTCAAAGTAAATGTGGAAAATTGCATATCCTGTATATTAACTATGCCCCTAAAGATTGGACTAATTGGCTAGAACTCTATTATATTAGCACTCATATGTGGTTGACAAGCTGTTTAAAATGCTATCATCTTTCAATTACTTGCCTTTATGAGTAACTAAAACCCTCCCCTACATAGCTTTCATTGGGTCACTTACACCATTGTCAATAATTTATCATTTAGAAATAAAAGATCATTTTTATGTATGAATATATTTTCTTCTCTGGAGAAAAGTCTTTAAGGAAGCATTTTGCTCCATTAAATCAAGTAAGTTTTTTTTTTTTTGTTGTTGTTGTTGTTGTTGTTGTTTTTTTTTACAGTAAATAAAGTAGTCTAACAGTACACATATATCTTAGATACTGAAGATGAACATGGAGCCCAAAATTGAATAGGGGAAAGAGAACAGAATGGATTGCACTGGAAGATGATACAATGCTTTAATAATTCCAAGTTTCTCCCTCAAACAGTCCATCTTTTCTTTTTTACTATCAATATTCTTTTTGTTCATGTCATATGACCATGAAACACATAGTTCAACCTTCTGAGGTTTCAAATTTAGGTTACCTTAAAAGTACTGGAAACATATGTAGTAGGCTTAAGTAGGCTGATTTATATTACCAGTGACAAATTGTGCACAAGAAGCATAAAAAAAGATATCATCAGAGAGATATATAACTAGACAAGCATATGGGTTTCTTATGTAGCAGGTGAGTGGGATAACATATGGACAGCCTATGCTGCATTGGCACCCTTATAATTTTAAGAGATTAGAACAAGAGCTTTTAGAATTTTGTCGTAACATGGATTTTTTTTCTCAGAACAATGTTTTTAAATGCATAACATATATTCCCAAAGGAAACTAATTTTATTGAAATACATTTTGTCAACATTTGTTTAGACTCATATAGTAGCAATACCAGCCTTGAAGGAGGTTTTGAGAATGTTAGCAGCTTTGGAAGTTCTCAGCCCTAAGAGAATAAGAATAATAAAAATGAGATTACAGGAGACCCTTTACTAGCACTGGATGCTGCTAGGACTTATTGGCAGATTTATTGCCCATAAACTGTTCTAGGTTACAAGCCAGGGCTGAGAGAAGCATTTGTGATAGGTTACAAGCAATCAGGACTCCTGGTCTCAGTTTCAAGGCAAAGAAAAGCACTAGTGCTTGTGGCTAAGGAGAACAGGGAACATGGTTCACAGTTCGGGGGCCAAAAGGAGCACTAGTGCTCATGGCTGTAGGGAACAGGGACTCTTCCTCAGTAAACACTGTATCACAGACAAGGAGAGCAGTGACTATATCTCCCCCTGAATCATACCACCTTGGAAGCATTGAAAATTTGCAGACTCTCAAAAGTAGTTCTGAAAACAATAGCATGAAAAAGCCTGAAGCTTAAGACAATGCTTCCCTGTCATCCAGATGAACAGAACCCAATTTTAACAATAAGTTCAAAGTCAGAAATAGACTGGGAAAATGAGCAAACAACAAAAAATATGATCATAAAAAAGTTACTATGGCAGTTGGGAAGACCAAAATGAAAAATTAGAAAAAAACAATAATGTAAAAAACAGTTACAAGCAATTCCTCAAAGAAAAATGCTAATTAGATCTAAGGCCAATAAGAATTCTTTGAAGAGTTAAAGAAAGGGTGAATACCAATACAGGGGAAAAATAAGAAAATAAATGAGAATGATGCAAGAAAATTATGAAAAGAGAAATAACAGCATGGTATAAAGGTACAAAATTATTTTTTTTATTAAAGCTTTTTATTTGTATAACATGTATATGGGTAGTTTCCCAACATTGATCTTTACAAAGCTTTCCATTACAAATTTTACCCCCAGTCCCCTCCCCTCCCCTAGATGGCAGGAAGTACACTATATGTTAATAATGTTGAAATGCTTGAGAAGTTATGCAAGAAAAATCCTATCTACAAGAAAAAAAAAGAATCAGAGAAAGGCAACACAATGCAAGCAAATGTCAATAGAGATCATGAAAATGTTATGTTGTGGTCCATATTTCATATCCCTCTCTCTGGGTGTATATGGTTTTCTTCAGTGAACAATTGGAACTGGTTTGAGACAATTCTTTGTTGCAGAGAGCCATGTCCATCAGAATTGATCATCATGTAATACTGTTGTTGCTGTGTATGATGATCTCCTGGTTCTGCTCGTTTCACTCAGCATCAGTTCATGCAAGTCCCTCCAGGCCTCTCTGAAATCGTAAAGGTACAAAATTATAAGGAAGAAAATAACATTTTTAAAAACAGAGTTGGTCTATGTTAAAAGTGGTACAAAAATTCATTGAAGGAAAAAACTCTTTATAAAGCAGAATTGGCCAAATGAAAAAAGAGGTACAAAAATTCACTGAAGAAAATAATTTCTTAAAAATTAGAATTAGGCAAGTGGAAGGTAATGACTCCATGAGGCATTAAGAAACAACAATGGAAAAGTCAAAATAATGGAGGGGGAATAGAAGAAAAATTGAACTATCTCATTGGAAAATCAAGGAACTTGAAAAATAGATCCAGGAGAGATAATTTAAGGCTTGCTGAATTACCTAAAGGTCCTGATTTTTTAAAAAAGAGCCCAAACATCGTATTTCAAGAAATTGTCAACAATACTGCCCCAATATTTTAGATCCAGAGGGCAAAACAGAAATAGAAAGAAACCGCTGATCATCTCAAAAAGATCCCAAAATGAAAACTTCCAGGACAACTATAACCAAATTCCAGAGCTCCCAGACCAAGGAGAAATTTTTGTAAGCAAATATAAAAAACTCAAATATTATAGAGACACGGTCAAAATAATATAAGATTTAGCAGCTTCTATGGTAAAGAAGTGGAGGGTTTAGAATGTGATGTAACAGGAGGCAAAGGAGGTAGGATTTCAATCAAAAATCACCTACTGAACAAAACTGATAATCCTTCAGAGGCAAAATGGATATTTAATGAAATAGAAGATGTTCAGACATTTCTAAAAAAAAGACCAGAGCTGAATGGAAAATGTGACATTCAAACACAAGACTAAGAAGAAAAAAAGGTAAACATGAAAGAGTGATCATAAGATACTCAATAAAATTAAAATATTTACATCCCTATATGGGAAAATGTTACTTGCTACTCCTGAGATTTTTATCATTAGGGCATTTAGAAGGAGTTATATAGACAAAGGATATGAATATGAATTGATTATATTGAATAATCTCAAAAAATATGAAAGTGAGAAAGAGTGATGAATAGAGAGAAGGAAGGAAGAGGGAGCATGGGGTAAGTTCTTTCATATACAAAACAGTATATTAGCAAGAGCTTTTATAGTGGAAGGGAAGATGGCAAGCAAAAGGGAAGATACTCAGTTGAACACAGAAATAAACCTTACCTAATAGAGAACTAGGAGAGGGAAGAGATTTTTTAAAAAAGCTTTTTATTTACAAAACATATGCACAGATAATTTTTCAGCATTGACCCTTGTATAGTTTTGTTTCAGATTTTCTCCTCCTTACCCCCACCCCCTCCCCTAGATGGCAAACAATTCAATATGTTATACATTTTAAAATATATGTTAAATCCAATATGTGTAAACATACTTATACAATTCTCTTGTTGCACAAGAAAAATCAGACCAAAAAGGAAAGAAAATGAATAAGAAAACAAAATGCAAATGGACAACAACAAAAAGAGTGAGAATGCTATGTTGTGATCCACACTCAGTTCCCAGAGTCCTCTCCCTGCGTGTAGATGAAGACATCACAAGATCATTGGAACTGGCCTGAATCTGGAAAGAGTCACGGTCATTAGAATTGATCATCATATAATCTTGTTGTTACCATGTATAATGATCTCCTGGTTCTGCTCATTTCACTTAGCATCAGTTCAGACAAGTCTCTCCAGGCCTCTCTGAAATTGTCCTGCTGGTGTTTCTTATAGAACAATAATATTCCATAACATTCATATACCATAATTTATTCAGCCACTCTCCAATTGATGGGCATCCATTCAGTTTCCAGTTTCTTGCCACTACAGAAAGGGCTGCAACAAACATTTTTGCACATGTGAGTCCCTTTTCCTCCTTTAAGATCTCTGGGGTATAAGCCCAATAGAAACACTGCTGGGTCAAAGGGTATGCACAGTTTGATAACTTTTTGAGCATAGTTCCAAATTGCTCTCCAGAATGGTTAGATCCATTCACAGTTCCACCAACAATGTATTAGTGTCCCAGTTTTCCCACATCCCCTCGAACATTCATCATTATCTTTTCCTGTCATTTTAGCCAATCTGACAGGTATGTAGTGGTACCTCAGAGTTGTCTTAATTTGCATTTCTCTGATCAATAGTGACTTGGAGCAACTTTTCATATGACCAGAGATGGTTTTAACTTCATCATCTGAAAATTGTCTGTTCATATACCTTGACCACTTATCTATACAAGAGTGGCTTGAATTCTTACATATATGAGACAATTCCTATATATTTTAGAAATAAGACCTTTATCAGAACCATTAAATGTAAAGAAGATTTCCCAATTTGATGCTTCCCTCCTAATCTTGTCTGCATTAGTTTTATTTGTACAGAAACTTTTTAACTTAATATAATCCAAATTATCCATCTGGTGTTCAATTAGGAGTTCCAGATCTTCTTTG